>CM066036.1:544590848-544799189 GCA_033557465.1 Ichthyophis bannanicus | reverse complement strand
ACGTTAGCAAAGCACATTTCCTACAGCTGACATATTCCAGTTAATAAATTCAAAATAAAAAAGTATTTTTCTACCTTTTATTGTTTGGGCATTTTATTTTTCAGTTGCAATTGCTCCAGTCTCTTTCTTCTTGTGTCTTCGTGTCTTTGGCTAGCTCTCTGCTGTCCATTGTCCTTTCTTGTCTCTTCTATTGTTTTTCCCATTCTCTCACTACATCTGCTTTAACATACTGATCTTTCCCCTTTTGCTCTTTCCTCCATTTCTTTCTTTATTTCTTTTTTATCCACTCAAATTTCACCCTTCCACCCTCAATCTCCACTTACTCTCCCAATACCAGGCCAATCGCAGATTTTTCTTCCCTCCAACACAAAATATCTTTTCCCCTCTCCATCCTCATTCCCCCAGCCCCATCCCCTTCTAATCCTCCCCCAACATCAGCTCCCTTCTAGTTCCAGCCCCACCCAGCATCCGCTCCCTTATAGTTCCATTCTCCCATCTCCTGCATCAGCCCATTTCCAATCCTAGCACCCCCATCAGTCCATTTCCAGTCCAAGCTCCCCCCATCAGCCCATTTCCAATCCTAGCCACCCCATCAGTCATTTCCAGTCCTATTCCAGCCCCTATCAGCCCATTTCTAGCCCAAGCTCCCCCTTCAGCCCATTTCCAATCCTAGCCCCCCCCCCCCCCCATTAGCCATTTCCAGTCTTATTCCAGCCTCCATCAGCCCATTTCCAGTCCAGCGGCTGTTACTTTGAAGCGCACTGAATGCCGGGAAAGGTTAAAGGGCATTTCCCGTCACTCATGCGTGTCACAGTAACAGCTGCCAGCAAGAGGTAAAACAGCGTTTTTCACACTGGCGACTGTGCAGAGGTGAGCAGGGGCCTTGAGCGGCTTCCTCAGGTCACCTCTGAAGCTGTCCATTCTGCAAGAATGAAGTTCATGCGGGGCCCTGTGCAAACTACATTCTCGCACAATGGGCGGGCTGGCCCTGATCACAAACAATTTTCACTATCATACTTGGAGGTACATTGTAAAGAATAGAAGGAATGGATTACAATCTGTTAGTAGCAGGATCTGTCTGGAGTATCTGACACCCTAGGTGAACCTTCAACCATGCGCTCCCTCCACAGTCCAGCATCTCCCCTTTTCTACTACCCTCTTTAGTACAGAAACACTCCTTTCCTTCTCCTCCTCCCCCAGGGATCCAAAATCTTCCCTTCTCTTTCCCACCCATCCAAAATGTCCAGCCCCAGAATATCTCCTTCCCTTCTATTGCCCCCCCTTCCCCATGTTTGGCATATCTCCTTTTCTTCCTCCCTGTTTCCCCTAATGTCCAACATTACAGGCAGAATTTGGGGGAATTGCTTCCAACAGTGTTTTATAAGTTTGACAGATTGAAAATGCTTTTAAATGAGAAGAAATGTTTGATTGAGACAAGTGGATAATCAAGATATTCTTGAACGATATGTTTTAAGATTAATTTAAAATTAAAGAAGATATTTGAGAAGAAATTTTTGTCCACTTTGTTTTAAAGATAGAAATTGTCCAAAACCACTACAGGAAGTTAACATGGTTCACTACTACCAAGTGGAGATAACTTTGAACGTATGAACTTTAATATAGTGCCACACAAACGTTCAGGAAGTAACTCCAATTATAGACGAGAATTTCGGGGTGGCAGAATGGCCTAACAGCAGCACAAATATGAAGTATCCCCCACTCTTCCCTCTGCCTCTGCCGCCCCCTTATCTCCAATCTCTCTCCAGATCCAGGCTTCAAACAATAAAATGGCGCAGAGGCAGGTCCTGCAGCACCTGCGTCCCATCTTCTCCAACAGGATACAATGGAGCGTGCAGGACAGAGCCGGCCTAGAGCATGCTAGGGTGCTGCAAGGTTCGCCACCATGCTGTTTCATTTTTTGAAGTCTTGCTCGGGAGAATGGAGGTTAGGGGGTAATAGAAGCAGAGGTGGGTACTGCACTTTTGTGCCACTGTCAGGCTTCACTGCTGTTCCCAAATTCTGCTGATCCAGCTGGATGCCTAGTCCGCTAGTACTGGGGCTCAACACACTTAGTACATGTTAGACAACAAGTAACAGAATTTACAATTGAACAGAATAAAACTCTTTAAGTGTCTAAGCAGCATGCAAGTTAAATCAACCGCTTTGAATTAATGATAAGGCGGTATAGAAAACCTGTTAAATAAATAAATAAGTAGCAATAGTGGGACAGGTAGTCATGTACCACAGTGACCAGCTTAAATGAAACATCAGCATCAGCAGTTAATTTAATCCATATACTCCCCGTTTCTCTTTGTATAGGTAGTTGCATTGAATATATGGATAGTGTCTCACCCTGCTGCCGCACTCTTTTTAGTTTAAGGATGCTCTTTACATTAGTCATCTCCCTGCCACTGGTGAAAATAGACCCTTAAGGATGTGTTTCCTTGTTATCTGAACCATGGAATGTGTCTTTTCAATCGCCACTCTCCCCATCCTAAGTATGTAATCAGGAAGGATGAAATGTCAATGAACTCTCTTTGCTATGTTGTTTTCTTTTTTTAAGAATCCCCCATGCAAGTGTGTTAACTATGTAAAGTACTCACCGAAAAGCCAGCATTCTTGCTGAAATCGGACTCTGGAGAAATTGAGATGAGTGTCCTATCTCTTCCATTTATTGTATGGTCCCTTCCATCATTATCCTTTTCTTTCCATGCAACATTCACTTTACTTTTACCCCCTATCAAATATCTTTTGCTTTAACAGTCTTTACAGCTTTCTGCATTTTACTGGTCAGTACTTGAACCTTGCTTCTATGATCAGAGGAAGGAGTGTTCTAGTCCATTTTAATATGATGCAGTGTGCAACCGGCAAAAATCATAATGACACAAATGATGGTGCAGGGGACCTGACCCTCCTCGAAAATATACGTTGACTGCACCCCTCCTCACAAAAATCTAAGATCTGGTCTCTTGTGCTTGAATTTGGGTGTGGCAAATCATGAAGGCACTAATACATCTATTTGGTCCTGTGCAGTTTGGAATGCTGATGCACCTTCACAGTAAGTTCGTGCAATTTCTCTTTGCCCTGGAAACTTATCTTGAAAGTGTAACATTATGTGGTTGGGTATGATTGGTCAATATGTTGTTGGTAGCCATTTTGGACACAATACTCAAAGGATTTATGACTCTATATTGGCTTTGAAAATTTACTAGGGCTAGGTTCCTACATTTATGCTCAAAATTTCACTAAACTCCTAAATTTAGGTGCATAAAATGTAGGTGGCAAAGTAGGTGATAACAGGATCAGATTTAGGGCAGGGAAATAAAGTAAGGCACTCAGCAATGATTTTCAGCAATAGGCTCATAAATTCAGTCCAATGAATGGCAGACCTAGATTTATAAACATAGGACGGCATATTCAAAGGCATTTACGCAGTCTGCAGCTCTGCAAACCTCATAAATGCTGCTCATTGGGATATTCAACAGACTAATGTGGTTACTGATTATCACTTCTTAACTGGTTTCAATGCCCTGATGCTGGGGACAGAGCGGGGGTGGTAATCTTAGTTAGCCGGCCAGCGGCGATATCAAGCTGCTAACTGACTAATTAAAACACTTAAAGCTAGGACAGAAAAAAAGCTGTTCTAACTTTAGGCATTTTATCTATCTGGCCAGCATCTGAACATCGCAGCTGCCCAAAGAAAAGAAGAAAGTGTATCCTCCCGCCCCCTCCCCCATGCACATTGCCCCCAAGAGCCACACAAAGGGCAGAACATAAGAACATAAGATATGCCATATGGGTCAGACCAAGGTCAGAAATCATGTGGCCACCACAATCATGAATGCAGCTGGCTGGTTAGAAATTTTGGACTGGAAGTCTTGTTGCAAGCTTCTGAAGTAGCGGGAAACTCTGAAAAGGATGCAAGGTGGAAAGATTACACTGGATGAAGGGGCCACAAGGGAAAAGTACTCTGCAGCACAAAGAGTTCAGAAGCAAGTTCAAGGCAAGGAGATCAGCACAGGTAGATGCAAATACAGCATGGCTGCAAGAAAGATGGTGGGGAGAGGACTAACAGCGATCTAAATAATTACTGTTTTCAGATCCTCTTCCCCCACAAAAAATGGAATTCACTACAGGAATGCCTTTGACTGAGCTACTGGCCAACTAAATCTATGCGTCTTGTAATTATCTCTACAAATGTAAAGAAGATAGTGATTTCTAACTGTGTAGATTTATTAGCCTAAGACCAAAGACCTAAAGTTAGTTGAACAAATTTTTGACAATTTGCTTGCAAGCTCAAGGGTACAAAATACAGTATCCATGTATCTACAAGCAATTGTAAAATGTGCTCCCACCGCGGTAGATTTCTAATTGGCACTGTGGGTACTTCTATGTAGTGTTTGAAAGGGAGTGTTTGCTGAGTTCCATAATATTCTGCCTATACCAGCATCTGTGGTTTTCTTGTTCTTTTGGCAATGAGGAAGGCGAAGAATCGGGCTTACCCCTCTGAACCTGTTGTTTCCTCCAAGAAAGTGCAGGTGACATTAGAGAGGTGTGGGGTTCACTTCAGTTTGCAGTTTCCAGTGGCTTTAGAGTGCCCCACAGATTTGACTGCAGAACAGAATGCTATAAGAGCAGCCTCCCTTGCAACCGAGAAGTGATTTCTCTGGTAACACAAACACCAACACGGCTTCCGTCCTAACTATAGTGTTGAGACTTTCCTCACTCACCTATTTGACGTACTACTCAGAGGAACTGACAATATAAAAACTGGATTTCTATTCATTTTTATTGATATATCCTCAGCATTTGACATCGTCTCACATAGCACCCTTCTAAATCAACTTGCTAATATTGGTCTACATAATACCACACTGGTTTCAATCCTACCTCAGTAACAGACAACAAATGGTCAAAGTCGGATCCAACACCTCCACTCCAATTAACACCACGCAGGGAGGCCTGCAAATGTCCTCCCTGTCTGCTCTCCTCTTCAACATCTATATACAGTCAGTCTGCAATATCTTCAAAAAGCACAAGATATTCTATGCCATTTATATAGACGACATCATGATCTACTCTCCAATCCACCTCAACACACCAGACTATACAGCAATTGCGAATTGTCTGCAGGAAATGAAAAACTGGCTCTCTTCCAACAACCTACAAGTCAACTTCAAAATATCTGACGCACTATTTATCTCACGTAATGCATCCTTTATCCCCCCTAACTCCATCATCCTAGAGGACATGCTGATTCCAATAAAAGAGGAGGTTCACTAACTAGGTGTCACTCTTGACCGATTCTTAAATCTACAAGCTCACATTAGCAAAACCTCCAAGAACGCATTCCACAAATTAGCCATTATCCGCAGACTACAACCCCTCCTAAGTCAAGAACACTTCCGCACCATCTGCCAAACACTTATCACCCCCATCTTGGACTACTGTAACTCCCTCCTCCAAGGACTTCCAGCTCAAACCACCCAAGCACTTCAGCTAGCACAGAACACCACTGCCCGTTTCATCACAGGATCAGCCAAGCATGAGCACATAACTCCTCTCTTACGTCATCTACACAGGCTACCAATCACCTCAAGAGCCAAATACAAAACAGCACTAGCCACTTTTAAGATTAAAAATAATATGTCAGCTGGTTCTCTACAGATGTTACTATGCTCAGAACCAAACAATAGACCCAAGAGATAAAACACTAGAGAAACTATCCCAACCCACAGCTCATATACGAAAGTCAATAAGACTACAACAAAGAGGGCTTTTTCACTAGCCACACCCGCCATCTGGAACTCACTGCTGGAAAAAAATAAGGACAACCAAAGACATCAAAGACTTCAGGAAACATATAAACTTTCCTGTTCTCTGAACACTTCAAAGAGGACACTCAGTACATCCCCTCATGACACATGCCTATTCAGAACTATACCTACATGCTTCAGTTCTAAATAAGTTATGCTCCTGAGCATCGCCTGCATGTTGCCCAAACCTATGTTTGTTACATGAGTTCTCAGTAATTGTTCTGTTCATGTGTTATACGGTAAACCGCTTTGATTCTAACGATAAAGAGGTACAGAAAACTTGTTAAATAAATAAATGGAACACCGTATAGGGAGGATTGACTGCCTGAAGAGATGGTGACTTGTTAGAGGGGCTCCCATTAGCACTGACCTCTCCCATGGAGCAGGGTTTGGTAGACTGAACTGGATTTCTTAAAGCTACTGACCGAGGGCACCAGGGAGAGAAGACAGTGGTTACTGCTCTAGACAGCAGAGGGAGGGCTGGTATGACCAGCTGCTGTAATATTAAGTTCTATATGGGTCGCATCCAGTACTTGGACTCTTCCCTGAAGAATGCAACTTAAAGTTTGCTGACTGAGTTGATACTTTCTCTGGTTTGTTGGACAGTCAGAAAGCAGTTCTGGGACAGCAAGAAGAGAGACTGAAATGGATTATTATCTGGGACCAGCGGGACAGATGGGAGTGTTGGAGAGGCCTCATGTGGGTGAGAGTCTCATGTGGGCTCGAGCCCAAAGAACCATCTCGATTGTGGCTGCCATGGCTCCTAAGAACTGAAGATAGTTCCAGACGTGAGGCTGAATATGAAGAAGGAACTCCTGAAGTATCTCCGTGAACTTCCGAAACTGGTCCATCATAAGGAAGACCTAGCGAACTGCTAGCATCACAGATTGGAGAGTTTCCATGTGGAAATGAGCAACCCAGAGAGAACGATTGACCACTGAGGTCTATGATGGACCGAAAAGAGCAGTCCTCCTTTGGAACAACAAAGTAGATGGAGTAGTGGGGCCAGAGCCTCTGTTGGATGCAGGCACCGGACAAATAGTCCGAAGTTCCAAAAGGTGCTGTAGTGGTCTGGATGGCCATGTGCTTGGGGCCCGAACCATAAGGGGAGACCATAAAGGTGTCTTTGATGGGCTTAAAGCGTTTGAGCACATAGTCATAGTGGACAACATTGAGAACCCACTGATCGGTGGCAATTTCCTCCCACTCGCGGGAAAATGGCCAGCCAACCCTCCCACCAGCAGTGTCCCAGAGTGGGCCTGTAGACCATCAGCGAGAGGAATGGCTGGGCCTGGAGAATGTTGCCGGAGCAGAGTAGAAATCCTTTGTTTGTCGTACTGCCCGAAAGGGCGGCGGTTTGGATCCAGACCTGTTTGATGAGGGCCCTGAAAACCGACCTGGGTGGTAGTGTCAAGGATTTCAGAAGTGCCACCTGGTGAAGGAATGAGGAGACAAATGAGCCTCTGAACGTGATAATCTGACTTAAGCTTGTCTTCTGGTAAGCACTGTAGCTTTACCTCTCTGAGGTCTTTAACAATCTTTTACAGGTCCTCCCCAGAAAGGAGCTTGCCCTTAAAGTGGAGTCTAGCCAGATGAGCTTTAGATGTGGAATCCGTTGACCAGTGCCAAAGCCATAGCCATCGGCGAGCTACCGTGACTGCAGCCACTTACCAAGCCACCAGGCAAAGCAGATCATACAGGGCATCTGCCAAAAATGCAATCACGGACTCCAAGCATGCTGAAGTTGAGTCTTCCGGCAATAACTGAACCTAGAGGAGAAGGGCATGCACTGAGAGTTCCCCATAAACCGAGGCTTAAAGGGTGAGGAAAGAGAAGGCAGTCTTGAGAAAGCGCTCCACCTTCCAGTCTTGCTGATCCCGAAGAGTGGCACCACCTTCTACTGGAATAGTCATGTGCTTGGTAACAGCTGTTACTACTGCATCCACTTTTTGGTATCGTAGCCACTTATCTAGGTCGTCAGGAGACCACAGGTAATAATGGCCCAAGCACCTAACTGTGTTGAGGGAAGCATCCGGGTAATCCCTTTCAAGGGAGATCATCTTTTGAGGTTCCTGAGGGAACAGGAAGGCCCTGGAGGGCTTCCAGATGCCCCACAGAATAGCATCTGCCTAAGATGGAACCTGGGTCACATCTTGTTCGGCTGGATCAGAAAGGTGCAAAGCCTCCACGGCTTGCATGATGAAGGCAGGAAGCTCCTCTTTTCAGAATAGACTAACATTTTGCATCTCATCCTCGTCTTTGGTCTGATTGTCTGAGGGGGACCATTCCCCATCTTCCTGATCAGAAGTCATCAGACTGACAGTCAAGAGATTATCTTGCTCTTCCTCCCAGTCATTGGCAGCCCATGATAGCTCCTTAAGAGGACATCCAGAAGGAGGTGGTCCCTAGCGCACTTCTTCACTGGGCGAGATGGGTCAGCCGAGGGCTTAGTGGAGACTGAAGCCCTTGCTTGGGGACCCCTGGCTTGGGATGAAGGAAGGAACAGACCTCCAAAAGTCCCAGGCTTGCCTAAAGAGGGACATAAAGCTGTCAGAGTCACGTCCCAAACCCCCTGAGATGTTTTCCGATAGGGTGGGCTGATAAGAGAGCAAGAGGGTGGAGGGGGGCATCGCCAGCCTGGGAGGGAGGAAAGGAATCCCTTACTGCTAGGCTTGATAAAGGGAGGATATCCAGAGTCAACCCTTCTGAAACACTTTGCCCAGTCTCTTGTATCATGTCCCTTGATGACTCTCGTGCTAAATCCGAAGACTCCCCCAGATGATTTATACAGGTGGAGCAATGCCAGTCAGACAGGACATGGCGTTTCCATCCACAAGCTATGCACCGTGGGAAAGACGAAGGCATAGTGCTGCCAAATAAATGTGCTGTAAAATCGCCGCTGTCGAAACCCTGTTCCATGGCAGAGACTCAAGCGACACAAGAGTTGTAGAAAAGATGGCCGCCGCAGCGCACTGAAGGTTGTGTGGCCGGCCCAAGTGAAAGGGTGGGAAGGCATCCGCATTACAGGCCTGAATTGCTGGAGCAGAGCGGCAGTGGCAGTGTCCATTCAGGGGAAGAAGGAAAGCAGGCCCGCTGACAGCAGCACAAACAGGGGAGAGAGGGGGAAGAGCTGGGGAAAAGCACTCACTGCGACAGTTCCCGTGGTTCCCTACCAAGCAGCTGGCAAAACTGAAGAGCAGAGTTGAAGTGAGGAAAGAAGGTTGCCATCCATCATCTGCTGGAGACAGAGAAATACTGAGAAATACTGAGGATGACACCTAGGGGAGCTCCTCTATATGCCAGAGCCCATAGGCTGATGCTTCTGGCACTTTCTCTGTCTCTAACATCTGCTGGCAGGGGGACTTAACCCACTTTTCTGGACTGATCTAGCAGGATGAATTGGAAGAGTAAGATGAAGAGTGTGGCGGACATCAAATTATTCAATACAGTTAAAACACAAGCAGACTATGAGGAGCTACAGAAGGAACCTGGGGATCTAAATGACAGATGAAATTTAATGTGGACAACTACAAAATGATACACATCTGTAAAAATAACTAATTCTATGTACACAATTGCGGGACTGCTTATTAAGAGCTACCGCTTAAAAACCCTTGGAAGTCACTGTGCACAACAACCTGAAATACTCAGTTTAATGGACAACAGCAGCTAAAAAATGCACACATTATAAATCATTCTGAAAGGAAGGAAGATTTATTATATTCTCTGTTTTGTTATATATCAATCCACAGAGAGACTACACCTTGGGTACTAGGTGCAGTTCTAATCACCATCTTTCATAAAAGATGTAGTTTGGATGCCAGGGATTCTAGAATGCTATGGATCAACTATGCTGCACTGTACATAGATGAACACTGATCCCTTGTTTAAGCTCGGACATTGAAGGAATCATTTAACTTTATTTTTATGTGTTTTTAAATTTGTATTTATGGTATTATGTGCTTTAATTGTAATCTGCCTAGATTACTAGATTTTAAAAAATGCAGAATATAATTTATTTTTTAAGTGCCATCAAGTCAATGCTGACTCCTGGGTTTTCTTGGAAAGATGTGACCAGAAGTAGATTGTCAGGTGTTTTCTTCCAAGGCAATGGAGGGTAAAATAAATTACCCAAGTTACAAGGAGTTCCAGTGGGGATCAAACCTCACCCTCTTGGGTACTAAGCTGTTGCTCTAACCACTAGACTACTCCTCCATGCTATAAATTCTTACATAAAATAAATGAGAATTAGAAATGGTAAAGTAAAAGGAAACAAAAATGAAACAGGGCCATGTTTATTTTAAGCCCTTGTAGTTGGTGGCAGCTCTTAAATGTTAGTGTGGCTGCTTAACTATCTTCCCTAGTATAATCTCCCCATTCTTTGTCTCCAAGGCTTGCTGTTGGCATTTTCACAAAAGCCATTCTATTTTCTACTTGTATCATATGAATCAATAAAAAGGGCCCCCTAAGGCTCTTCAGCCTTAAGAAATGAGTGAGGGGATATCAAAGGTTTATAAAATCAAGAGCTGAGTGAAAGAATAAATTAGGAAACAGTTGTTTACTTTTTTTCAAACAGGGCTTCTAGGATTATGGGACACTGCATGAAACAGCTGATTTAAAACAAATTCAAGTATATGTTTAGTCAATGCAATATTGAATTGTTGAATTTGCTGCCAGACAATATGGTGAAGTCTAAAATTATAGCTATGTTAAAAAATCTGGAGAATATCCGCAAGACAGGTCCATTAAATTATTAGCCTGGTCAACTTAACGATTGCAAAGGGAATGGTCGCTGTCAGAAAGGATGCTAGTACTGATGAATCGCTGATCTGACTCTGCACGTCACTTGTTATGTTCTTTAAGGCCTATTCTTAAACATACTTTATTCAATTTTAAAAAAACAACCTGTTCACCATGATTATATTGTTGCATGAGCACAATCTCAGACACATAATGCAGCAGAACATAATACATTGCAAACACTCTACATCAATCACTCACTTGCATTTTATACCACTCCGTGAATCTGTGGTGGCCGAAGATGTTAATGTTTGGGTTAATGTAGATGCCAATGCAGCTGATGAATATCCAGCTGAATCCCTGGACAATGAAAACTCTCTCCCAAGTTGAAAGTCATTATTTTTGAAGGCTTCATTGCTGGCTTTTAAGATAGAGGTCCGCCTTCCTTCTTTCATCTTAAAGAAACATTCAAAGGGATTGAAAAGATTAACTATTTCACATAATGCGCAAATTCAGTATGCTTCTAATCTTTGGTACTGGAATAGACCATCCTAGTTGCTGAGATAAATACAGGCAACCCTAAGGCATAGGGAGGGGTAACCTACATGAAGCGGCAGATGCATGTACTCTTGCCACCTTGCTGGGCAGACTAGATGGAAAGCCAACAGTCGCCCAAGAGTGCATGGTTTGGAAGAATGTATCCTTGGATACTATCAAAAGCAGAGAGGTTCCAAAAAAGAGTAAAGTAGCCCAAATACCCTCAAGTATGGAGCAGACAGAGCTTAAAGATCCCAAATTACCCATGTCTATCAGTAGCCAGATTAATATGAATAAAATACAGTCTCTAAAATGCTTGTATGCAAATGCTAGAAGTCTAAAAAATAAGATGGGAGAGTTAGAATATATAGCACTAAATGAGAGGTTAGATATGATTGGAATATCAGAGACATGGTGGAAGGAGGACAACCAGTGGAACACTGTGATACCTGCATACAAACTATATCGTAATGATAGAGCTGAACAAATTGGTGGAAGGGTTGCGCTCTATGTTAGAGAGGGCATTGAATCAGAAAGGATTAAAGTTTTGCAGGAAACAAAATTTTCTGTAGAATCTCTATGGATTGAAATTCCATGTAAAAAGGGGAAGGCGATGGCAGTGGGGGTGTACTATCGACCGCTTGGCCAAAATGAACAAATGGACGATGAAATGCTCAAAGAAATCAAGGAAGCTAACAAAAGCTAGAGCGCAGTAATAATAATGGGTGATTTCAATTACCCCGGTATCGACTGGGTCAGTGTCACGGCAGGACATGCTAGGGAGATAAAGTTCCTAGATGAAATAAAGGACTGCTTCTTGGAGCAGCTGGTTCATGAACCAACCAGAGGGGAAGCCATATTACACCTAGTCCTTAGTGGAACACCAGATCTTGTGCAAGAGCTAAGGGTGTTGGGGCCACTTGGCAATAGTGATCATAGCATGATCACGTTTGATTTAATTAGTGGAGGAGGGATAGTAAGGAAATCCACAGTACTACCTTTTAACTTTTGAAAGGGAGACTATGGTAAAATGAGGAAAATAGTTAAGAAAAAACTAAAAGGAGCAGTTGCAAAGGTTAAAGACTTACATCAAGCTTCGGTGTTGCTGAAAACTACTATCTTGGAAGCCCAGACCAGCTGTATTCTGCGCTTTAAGAAAAGTGGAAGGAAGTCCAAAAAACTGCCAACATGGTTTAGAGGTGAGGTCAGAGAGGATGTTGTTGCCAAAAAAGCATCTTTCAGGAAATGGAAAAAAGAGCCAAACAACGAAACCTGGAAACAGCACAAGCACTGGCAAGTCAAATGCAAAGCATTGATAAGGCAGGCAAAGGGAGAATTTGAGAAGAAGCTTGATTTGGAAGCAAAAACGTGAAATAAAGACTTTTTCAAGTACATTTGTAGCAAAAAACCTGTGAGAGAGTCAGTTGGTCCATTAGATGATAGAGGGGTTAAAGGGGCACTAAGAGGCGACAAGGCGATAGCAGAGAGACTGAATGAATTCTTTGCTTCGGTCTTTACTGAGGAAGATGTAGGGATGTTAACCATGACTGAAGTGGTATTTAAAGGAGCGGAAGAATTGAAGGAAATATCAATACATCGGGAAGATATATTGCAACTATTAGATAAACTGAAGAGTAGCAAATCACCTGAGCCAGATGGTATACATCCAAGGGTGTTGAAAGAACTGAAATATGAGATTGCAGACCTGCTATTAGTAATCTGTGAATTTTCATTAAAATCATCTGTAATACCTGAAGATTGGAGGATTGCCAATGTAACGCCAATTTTTAAAAAGGGTTCCGAGGTGATCCGGGAAACTACAGACTGGTAAGCCTGACGTCAGTACCAGGAAAAATGGTAGAAACCATCATAAAGAACAAAATTACTCAGCATGTAGATAGTCATGGCCTAATGGGAGACAGACAACATGGCTTTAGACAAGGAAGATCTTATCTTACTAATCTGTTATGTTTTTTTGAAGGTGTGAATGAACAGGTGGACAAAGGTGAGTCAGTTGATATAGTGTATCTGGACTTTCAGAAAGCCTTTGACAAGGTCCCTCATCAGAGACTTTTGACAAAACTAAAGAGTCATGGGATAGGAGGCAGTGTACTATTGTGGATCAGGAACTGGTTAAAATATAGAAAGCAGAGGGTAGGGCTAAATGGCCAATTTTCCCAATGGAGAAAGGTGAATAGTGGTGTACCCCAGGGATCTGTGCTGGGTCCGCTGCTTTTTGACATATCCATAAATGACATGGAAAAGGGAATAACGAGTGAGGTTATCAAATTTGCAGATGACACAAAACTATTTAAAGTTATTAAAACCCAAGAGGATTGTGGAAAATTGCAAGAGGATCTTGATAAATTGGAAGGCTGTGCATCAAAATGGCAGATGAAATTTAATGTGGACAAGTGCAAAGTTATGCACCTAGGAAAGATCAACCCAAACTATGGTTACACAATGCAAGGTTCCACATTAGGAACTACCACCCAGGAAAAAGATTTAGGCATCATTATGGATAACATGTTAAAACCCTCGGCCCAGTGTGCAGCGGTGGCCAAGAGAGCAAATAGAATGCTATGTATCATAAGGAAAGTAATGGAAAATGAAACAAAAGATATTATAATGCCTCTATATCGTTCCATGGTGAGACCACACCTTGAATATTGTGTGCAATTCTGGTCGTCGTATCTTAAAAAGGATATAGCATTATTAGAAAAGGTTCAGAGAAGAGCCACCAAAATGGTAAAGGGGATGGAAGGATACTCCTATGAAGAAAGGCTAAAAAGGTTAGGGCTCTTTAACCTGGAAAAGAGACGGCTGAGGGGAGATATGATAGAAGTCTATAAATTAATGAATGGAGTGGAACGGGTAAACGTAGATCGATTGTTTAGGTTATCAGAATATAGAAAGACTAGGGGACATGCAATGAAGCTACAGGGTAAACTATTTAAGACTAATAATAGAAAATATTTTTTCACTCAACGTGTAATCAAACTCTGGAGTTTGTTACTGGAGGATGTAGTAAAGGCTGTTAGTGTAACTGGGTTTAAAAAAGGTTTGGACAAGTTCCTGGAGGAAAGGTCCATAAACCATTATTAAGAATACAAGAGATCACAGAGAGAGGAAGACAGGCATCTGTATTTGGAAAAACTTAGAGAAGTTAGCAAAGTAGTCAAGAAGGCAAAGATTCAAAAGGAGGAGGAAATAGCCAATGCAATAAAATGGGGGGATAAGACATTTTTCAGATATATTAGTGAGAAGAGGAAGGGCAAAAGTGGTATTGTCAGACTCAAGGGTGCAGGGGGGGGGGGGGAATATGTAGAAGCTGATAAGGATAAAGCGGAATTGCTTAACAAATATTTTTGTTCTGTGTTCACAGATGAAGAACCAGGAGCAGGACCTCAGAAAACACCCACAAATAAGAACAGAAGCAAGGGACATCTTGAACAATTTTCAGAAGACTGTGTTCGTGAGAAACTAGCTCAACTTAAAGTAGACAAAGCGATGGGACCGGATGGGATACACCCTAGAATACTGAGGGAACTTGGGGACATTCTAGCAACTCCACTGACTGACCTTTTCAATGCCTCGTTGGAGTCAGGAGTGGTGCCAAAGGACTGGAGAGAGGCTCATGTGGTGCCTTTACACAAAAGCGGAAGTAAGGATGTGGTTGAAAACTACAGGCCGGTTAGTTTAACTTCGGTGGTGAGTAAATTATTGGAAATGCTGCTGAAAGAGAAAATAGTGAGCTTTCTGGAGTCCAGCAGATTACAGGATCCGAGGCAGCATGGATTCACCAGAGGCAGGTCTTGTCAGACAAATCTGATTGATTTCTTTGACTGGGTGACCAGGGAGTTGGACCGAGGGAGAGCTCTAGATGTGGCGTATTTAGATTTCAGTAAAGCCTTTGACATTGTTCCTCACAGGCAACTTATAAACAAACTGAGCACCCTAGGGATGGACCCTAAAGTTACTGCTTGGGTTAGAAATTGGTTGGGTGAGAGGCGACAAAGAGTACAAGTAAATGGAGCTCACTCTGAGGAGAAGGATGTTACCAGTGGTGTGCCCCAGGGATCTGTCCTTGGTCCGATTCTTTTTAACATCTTTGTTAGAGATATAGCTGAAGGGCTGTCGGGTAAGGTTTGCCTCTTTGCAGATGATACCAAACTCTGCAATAGAGTAGACACCCAGGAAGGTGTAGATAACATGAGGAGGGATCTAGCTAAGCTTGAAGAATGGTCTAGAATTTGGCAGCTGGGATTTAATGTTAGAAAATGTAAGGTCATGCATTTGGGCTGCAGCAATCCAAGGGAGCAATACAGTATAGGAGGTGAAGTACTTTTGTCCACTAAAGAAGAGCGGGACCTAGGCGTGGTTGTGTCTGATGATCTTAAAGTAGCTAAACAGGTAGAAAAGGCGACGGCAAAAGCTAGAAGGATGCTTGGGTGCATACGGAGAGGAATGGCTAGCAGAAAAAAGGAGGTGATAATGCCTCTGTATAAGTCTTTGGTGCGACCTCATTTGGAGTATGGTGTGCAATTCTGGAGACCGCACCTTCAAAAGGATGTAAACAGGATGGAGTCGGTGCAGAGGGTGGCTACTAAAATGATTAATGGGCTTCATTATAAAGCATATGAGGACAGACTTAAGGATCTTAATATGTACACCTTAGAGGAAAGGCAGGATAGAGGTGATATGATTGAGATGTTTAAATACCTCCGTGGCATAAATGTTCAGGGAGAGAGCCTCTTTCAATTGAAAGCAAGTTCTGCTATGAGGGGACATGGGATGAGGGTGAAGGGAGATAGATTCAGGAGTGATATGCGGAAATATTTCTTTACAGAAAGAGTAGTGGATCCATGGAATAGTCTCCCAGTGGAGGTGGTAGAGATGAGGACAGTAACTGAATTCAAAAAAGCATGGGACCAACACAGAGGATCTCTAAAGGTAAAAAGTGGACTGTTGTAGATGTTGTTATGGAAGGACAGACTAGATAGGCCATGTGGTCTTTTTCTGTCATCATGTTTCTATGTTTCTAAGAAGGGACCCAGGATATCAATGCTTGACCCAGTACAAGCATTGTCGAACCTGTGTCTTTTGGGGAAACTGCTAGGTACGTATGACCTAGATTGGCCACTGTTGGAAACAGGATATTGGGCTTGATGGACCTTGGTCTGACCCAGTATGGCATATCTTTTGTTCTTATGTTCTTATGACCATGCTGGTCTTTATCTGCCATTATATACTAAGGGGTATGTTTACTAAAACCCCATTAGGGTGCGCGCCGCGCTAGTGTGCAGATGCCATATAAGGAGTGGGCGTTTCAGTCAGAAAAAAGCAAAACCAGGATTAATCATGCGCTAATGTGCACTGCGCTCATGTGCGCCCCGCATATTAGCGCATGAGAAAGTTGCGCGGGAAGCATAAGTGGCGCACTGATGTGCAAGCACAAGAACAGAGCCACAGTACAATGGTTAAGACACTGACCAATGATACAGGGATCATGGGTTCACTCCCCCACTGTGCCCAATGAAGAAGGCTGGCTGAGGCATTACCTATTATGGGGAAGATTGCTTTAGGAGGCATTTTATCTTTATTTTAATTATCTCTACTAGCAAACGCACTCTCAAAGCGTGTTAACATAAGGCGCCCCATAAGGCACATTTTAAAGTGCACTGTCCGCCAAGGCACCCTAGAATGTTGCTTATAGGGCGCTGTAGGGATGGACAGATAAAGGGATACCAGAATCCCCAATATGTAATTGAAGATGCATGAATTTCTTGATACAAAATGTGTTTAGAAGTTTGAATTTTCACCTACTTTCTTAAATAGAATAGGATGTCATGGTCATGGGTTCTGTGTAACTGTCTTTAAAATAGATGGAACAGTGTTAACGCAAGCAAAATAACATAGGCTATGACCTGTGCAACCATAGTTCATTGTACAGTCAGCTGGAAGTCCCTGCTGACACAACATAATTTTTGCAGCTTTTGCAATTATAAATTTCATCTAATATACTGTAATCAGATCTTACTCTGTAAAAAGAACTTTGGCGACACCTTGTGTTATTTCATGGTTATAATAAATGATTGTTACTTCCTCTTTTTTCTCTAATAAAAAGAGAGCTTTTTGGAGGAGGACTTTGAATTTGGCAGGTGTGGAATTATGCCCGTCCATATACCGCTTGCTGTCTTCCCTCTGAGCTCAAAGAAAATAGCACTTTTTGTGTGTGTGATTGTGTTCTGTATTACTCTCTGCCTGTCTCTCACTACTGATGGACCAGAGACCTAAAGAGCCGTGGTATTGTGGTCAGATCATGGAGTTTTCTTCAGGCGCTTTATAGGGTGCTGTATAAGGTACCGCAAGGTCACAGCACTGTTTTTGATGGCAGCACTGTGCCATTTAAGGAAAGAAAATCATAAGTAGGTGCGCTGACATGCAAAGAGGAGCAGCAGTGTAGCACAATGGTTAAGACACTGACCAATGATGCAGGAGTCATGGATTTAATCCCCACTGTGCCTAATGGAAAAAGCTGGCTGTGGCATTACCTGTTATAGGTAATATTGCTGTAGGGGGCATTTTATTTTTATTTTAATTAGTGCTGCCAGCAAACACACCCTCAAAGTATTGTAACATAAGGTGCTGCATAAGGCGCCTCATAGGGTACCCCAGAGGGCACATTTTAAAGTGCACTGTCCGCCACGGCACCCTACAAAGTTGCTGAAAGGGTAGCCTATAGGGCGCCATATAGGGTGCCCTATGAGGCACAGCAAGGTCATAGCACTGTGTTTGATGGCAGCACTGTGCATTTAAACGCATGGAAATCTGAAGTAGGTGCGCTGACATGCAAGGAGGAACAGCAGTGTAGCACAATGGTTAAAGCACTTACTGTTGATACAGGAGTCATGAGTTTGCTCCCCAGTGTGCCTAATATGTAAGGCTGGCTGAGGCATCAGCTTTGCAATGTATGTATTGTTTCCTGCAGCACTTCATTTGTATTTTATTAATTGCTGCCAGCAAACACGCCCTCACATGCCGTAACTGAAGGTGCCGCATAAGGCACCCTATAAGGCACTCCATAGGGCACATTATAAAGTGCATTGTCTGCCATAGCACCCTAAAATGTCCCCTATAGGGCACCCTATAAATCGCTCCACAGGATAATGTATAGTGCACCTTATATGGACGGTAACCATAAGGTGCCCTATAGGGTGCCCTCTGAGGCACCTTATGGGTACAGTACGCAGAGAGTGTTTTTGCTGGCAGCAATAATGTACAATAAAAAGAGACAATGCATTGGGCAGCCCTATCAAACAACCCTACTGTGGGTTTGAACCCATGACTTCTGGCTCCACAGGCAGTGAAGTAACCAGTGGGCTACAGCTCTATAGCTACTAGCAAGCCCCTGGCTGGCTGTAGAGGGACTGTACGTCACCACACAGACAGTCTGCTGTGGTCACCAGGATAGGGTTAGGCCACCCGTACCCATGATGCACTGCACATGCAAATCAGCTGTCCACAGATGAACACAAGATGGGGTATGCAGCTCCACAGCACCTTGGCCTGGTAGGGGGTACTGACTGTGTGTGTTACTGGCACAGAGTAGCTACACACTGTCATATTGTGCGGGTACTGTGCTCACCCTGAGTGTGTGGTGGGGCGCCCAGCACCAGGTCCACAGCACCTTCCATGACAGAAATAGGCCATGCTGCAGGTCCCTCACAGTGCTAATGTGTGTGATAGGTAGTCTCTGCCGAAGCACATTGGCTATATCTGTTTGTCTCTATTAGGTGTAGCCCCTATGGACCCCAAGGAAGATTGTGTACCACCACCAGGGCCGAGGGTGGTAAACAGGGTCTCCCATCAACAGATGCACATTCTACCTCCCTGCAATGGTGGCAGTAGAGGGGACCATCAACCCCAGTCCTGCTGGGGAACAGACACCCTACAGGGCAGTCAATGCAGCTCTGTACACATCCATAATGCAGTAGCAGATAGACATTAGGCCTGGATATGCTAAGCTACACCCCACCACTATCTGATACTCTCCTGCAGCAAGCCATCAGCCACTACACCCTGCAAGGCAATTCATCAAGACACATACCAGCTGCAAACAGTCTGCTAGCTAGTCCATAATGCATGTTCCTGGTGGAAATGTATGCACCCAGAACTGGGATGTCAGTATACACAACAAACAGATAAGCCAGTGACTGGGCTTCAAAAGGAAAACCATAAATATCACATGAAAAAAATACTATGGGGGTACCTAGCCATGCTGTGGTCACTTCCCAGTCAGGGTGAGAGTGATCTCCCAGCAGGACATGCTGAGGCCACTCTGTCTGTGTAGGTGGTGGCCGGGCACTAAAATGTCCCAGCCAGTGCCCTATGCCCTGTGCAGATGCATCCTGGCCAGGCCACCCTGTCCAGGCTATACCCATGGTACCTTGCTCCTCATTATGCACATTGGCAGGCCAATACTGGCAACAGTGCTGACAGTGTGGGCTGTGGAGGGTGTTTGCAGCCACCACACACTGGATAGACAGACAGACACCCCCACACCTATGCCAGCATTGTGCTACTATAGAGGAGTTTAGCAGCCCTGGCCACCACACCAGTCCTGGGCACAGTACAGGCATGGATATGGTACGCAGTACTGTTGGGGGTCACTCCCCAGGGTGGTAAACACTGTCAGAGACCAGACCTGAAGCACACACCACAGACCTCTGAAAGGTTGTTATGATGGAGCTCAATCAGCAAACTGTGCTTAACGTAGGAATTGCTATCTGCCAGTAATCATAGCAAACGTTTGATAGCTGTGTACCGTATACCCAGGTGTAGGGTGGCATTGCTAAGGTATGCAAGTGCTAGTATTGGGAGATGCACGCAGGGCCCAATGACCTGCCTCTCCAGGAGGCATTGGCCAATGGGGTCTGTGGGTGTGGGTGTGGGTGTGTCTTCCCCTGTTGGCTGCTGCTTTACGACAGAGGTTCCCAACTCCAGTCCTGGTGTGCAAAACACTGTTCGGGTTTTCATGCTGTCCCTCATGAATATGCATGAGATACATCTGCATACCATGGGGGTGGTGCATAGATATGCAGCACAGGCATCTTTATTAGAGGCAGCATGGAACCTGAATGGTGTTTGGCCCTCCAGGACTGCATTTGGGAGACTCTGCTCTAGGTAATGCGCCTGTTTATGGTGTCTGTGCTCGGTGGGGTAAAATATAGGCATATTAACCATGCGTATGTTCTCTGCAATAAAGGTTTGTCCTTACTATCACAGTTTAGTTGTGGGAAAAATACGTGGACTGGATTGGCAATAGCCCCAGCAGGGCTTTGAACCTGCGACCTTCTGTTCTTGCACACACTGTCTGTGAGCACTGCATCACCTTATTGCCACAGGTATGCTGCATTCCCTGGGGAGTCCATGACTGTACATCCAACAGGGCCTGTTTGTTGCAGTGCATGGCACCCACCTGGACAGGGCTAGGCCATGGTCTGCTGTTGCCACCAGCTGCTGCCACCTCCACCACCAGTACCGCTCCATCCTTAGATTGGAGACAGCATAAACCCTGAAGGATTTGTGGCCCTCCAGGACTGCATTTGGGGGAATCTGCTCTAGGTAATGTGCATGTTTATGGTGTCTGTGCTCTGTAGGGTAAAATAGAGGTGTTTGAGCCATGCGTATGTTCTCTGCAATAAAGGTTCGTCTTTACTATCACGATATAGTTGTGGGTAAAATATGGGGACTGGATTGGCAGGAGCCCCAGCAGGGGCTTGAACCTGTGACTTTCTGTCTCCAAACACACTGGTTGTGTGCACTGCACCACCGTGTTGCCACAGAGACAGTGCATTCCCTGATGATACCATGACTGTTTGTCCAGCAGGGCCTGTCTGTTGCAGTACATTGCACCCACCTACACAGGGCTTGGCCATGGTCTGCTCTGAGCAGCTGCCACTGCCCCCCTTCACCTCCAGTATACCTGTGCCACCATGCTGACATGCCCTTCTGCTGGTGGTGCTGGTGGTACGCCGTCTCAGGCCATCCTGTGTGCAGGTAGGCGGCTGCCTATGGTGCGGGTTCTGGGGTAGGGGTGCCTGCATATCTGTCCGCACGTCCCTCAATCACTGCCTGCCAATTTCTGTGCCCTTGGGGGAACCTGATGGGTACTGTCCCCTGTGACACTGTGCTAAATACTCTCATGCCCATGCTGGGCCCTCATCAGTTGCTGTCTGGCTGCTGTTCAGTTTCAGCATTCCTAAGTGCCATCTAGGCATCTGCCTAGTCCGTACTGTGCCCCAGCTGCACCACAGCATGTGCCGCCTGCAGCCCTCTGAATCCCCTTTCCCAGCATCTGTCCAGTTGCCCATTCCGACCTGCCCGCCCTGCTGTTGTGGAACATGTGCATGCCATAGGTAACCTGTCCAATGGAGAGGGAAACCCTGATCAGCGTTATTTCACTACGGGATCATTCACCTTATATGGGGACGGAGCATAGACCCTTCTAAAATTCATATTTATTTTGGGGGCTTTGTTGGGAGTGGTTTTTGATGTTTCCCATTACTCTCAGTATTGCCCACCTTGCTTATGATTTTTTTATATTTTGTTGGCGTCGTTTTTAATGTTTATTTGCCCTTTTGTTCCGTGAACATGTATCACACTGCTCACTTTTTGTAGGTTTCCCTGGTTTTGCTGTACATTGCTGACAGAAATGGTTTCTCTTCCCTTTAAATCGGCTCTACCGCGAGGTTTTCACTCGCGGTATTTTTTTGCTTGAATTTCAGCCCCGCTCGTGTGCGGAGAGCCTCTCCCCTCCCACTCTCCACCCATTGACCCCATCTGTCCGCCCCTGGGGAGCCTTCCTCCGCCCTCCGAGAGCCTTTCAACGCCTTTATCGCACATCAGCGGGCACTTTAGTGAGGCGCGCACGTGTGCGGGGCACAAAAACGCATCATTAGCGTGCACTAAGGTACCTTAGCGCACGCTATTGTGCGCCACGCACTTGAGCGCAGTTTAGTAAACATACCCCTATGTTCCTCCTTAAGTGATGGAAACAAATCAATATTTCAAGATATTGAAAAATTATTTTAAAAATCTATTCAAGAATAGAGGAAGACTATGACCATAAAATCTATCTTTATACAAAGTTAGAAACATACTGCATGACTCAAAATGCAGTCTTTAGAAAAACATATATACCAGGAAAAATAAAGTGTATTTTACTTTAATAACCCACCTCATTTCTGATAGACAAATGCTGTAAATAAAATTAGCATTTACTAGTTTGAATATCAGCATAAAAAAAATTACATACAGAATATAGATTACTACATATATGCACACATAAAACTTGTCATTTGGCTTTTCAGATAACAATTTTTCTTCTGTTAGATTTAAAAAAATTGCACAGTATTTTGAATATCAAGACCTTGCAATACACAAGGAATGAGGCTGCTCATCCTCTAGTTCAGGGGTCCCAAACCCCAGTCTTCGAGAATTAGAAACCAGTCAAGAATTCAGGATACCCTAATGAATATGCATGAAAGATTGCATGACCATTGCATCCAAGGCCGGCTTGTTCAATGTGCGGTAATATTACCCACCCATGGCTCTGCACCTTAGAGGATTTGCCCCCATTTGACCTCCCAGCATGCCAGTGGGATCCTTTTTATCACAGTCGTGGGAGAGAAGGCAAACACTGCTTTTTACTCCTATGGCTGTTCAGAGGTCATCTGGGGCTTTGGGCCTCCCTGGCTCCCTCCTAAGCTGATCAGGCAAAGGATCCCTTTTTGGTGTGTGGCCTGGGCGGGGGTGGGGGGGGGGCAGGACTGGAATTGTCTGATGTTGGGATATGGGGGACTGGGAGCGGATGCTGGGAGGGACTGGAAGAGAACTGATACTGGGGGTTAGGACTGGAAATGGCCTGGGGCTGGGGGGCTAGGACTGGAAATGGGTGATGCGGTGGTATGGGTGAATGGGATTGGAAGGGAGTGAATGCTGGGAGGGACTGGAACTAGAAGGGAGCTGATGCTGGGGGAGGACCAGAAGGGGGTGGGGCTGGGACAGACAGGAGAAAAACAGAAGCTGGGGGAGTGAGGATGGAGTGGGGAACATATTTTGTATGGGAAGGAAGTAAAATCTGATTGGTTGAATATCAGGAGAGTAAGTGGGGATTGAGGATAGAGGGGTGAAATTTGAGTGTATGAAAAAGGAATAAAAGAAAAGGAGAAAAGAGCAAAAGAGGAAAGATCAGTATGTGGAGGCAGATGTACAGAATGGAGAAAACTAGAAGAGAAAAAAAAAGACAAATGGACAGCAGACAATGGAGAGTTAGTAGGACACGAAGAAAGCAGAAGAAAGCGACTAGGGGAATTGCAACTGAAAAATAAAATGCCCAAACAAAAAGGTAGAAAAAAAAGTTTTATTTTGAATTTATTAACTGGAATATGTCTGTTCTGGGAAATTAGCATCTCTAACATTTTGTGTTTTGTTTAGTAGGAGGAAATTTATGGTTGTATTTCTCCAGTGTTGTACATTTCCAAGTCTGGCTTTTGGGGTTCCCAGTTTAATTACACAGGTACACTAAAAAAATTTTTTTTTAAACTGCCTCTAATGTTTCGATTGATTTTTACGTTTTTTTGGTGCGCTGATTCCAAATCTGGTAACCAATTTGCTCCATCACGTACAGATTTTTTGCTACATTGGGTTAGCAGTTTGAGGTGAACGTTTCAGATTGAGTGCGATCGAGATAAAAGTTTCTTGGATGAATTCTTTATACTAATTGTTTAGTAGTTATTCAAATAAGAATAAAGAAAATTGTAACAAGGCAGCACATAAGAGAGTAATGTCAACAAAACACACTGTGATGGTAGCAAAATTGTCTGCACTTAAAACAGCCACATGCATGTGCACAAACATTGAGCATATAAGAGCGAGGTTAGACACAAAGCAAAGCAAAGAAATGTGCAAAAAATGTTGTACAGGTATGTATGTAAGAATAGAAAACGCAAACCGCACCATTGCAATACATGAAGACAAACACCCGATGGTGTGAAAATAAAATTCTAATAAATGAGATCCGACACTGTGGTAATAACTAGCAAATTTTTATTTCAAAGTTTAGTAAAAACACGATATTTGTCAACACAGTTTAGATTTTAAAGTCATTCTTGGGTCAATCAATCTCCTGGTGGGCCCGTTTCTTCTTCCCCCGAATGCTTCTCTTGGTGCGCTGCTTGGCGTATTTTTCATCTGGGGTTTCCCGCAGCAGCAACCAGCAGAAATCAGCCATCATAGTGGTGTTCCATCTTCCTTGGTACCTTCTCTCTGCGTCCTTGATGTCCTGGTGAAACCTTTCACCTTGTTCTTCACTGTACGCCCCCAAGTTTTCGGGAAAGTAGTTCACATGGGAGTGCAAGAAATGGACTTTCAGGCTCATGTTACAGCCTTGTTCTTTGAAGGCATTGAGCATCCTGGCAACAATATCCTTATAGTTCTCATCCCGCCTGTTCCCCAAGAATTTGAGAACAACATCCTTGAAGGAATCCCAGGCTTCTTTTTCCTTCTCAGACATCGTTTCAGCGAATGCTCCATCTGAAATGAGTTTCCTTATATCATGGCCAACAAACACTCCTTCCTTTAGCTTTGCTTCAGAAAGTCGGGGGAACTTTGAGCAAAGGTACCGAAAGCACTCACCATCTTTTGGAAGGGACTTGATGAATTGCTTAATGAGACCCAACTTAATGTGTAGAGGTGGTAATAGAATTTTATCACGAGGTACCAAGCTCTCATGAAGAACATTTTTCTCACCGGGTCTCAAATACTCCCGAATTGGCCAGTCTTTTTTCCCCCAGTGTAGGTCGCGGGCCCGGCTATCCCACAAGCAAAGGAAGCAGGGATATTTGGTGAAACCGGATTGCTGCCCTAATAGCATGGATAGAATTTTAAAGTCTCCACAAATCATCCACTTATGCTCATCATAACGAATCTTCTGAAGAATCAGGGTCAAATTCTCGTATTTTTCTTGGAGAATAACAGAGTGAGCAATAGGAACTGAAGCGAATGTGTTGCCATTATGAAGAAAAACACCTTTTATGCTGTCTTTTGACGAATCAATGAACAGCCGCCATTCAGCAGGATCATACTTGAGTTTAAACTTTTCCATCACTCCGTATATATCGTTGCAAAATACCAAATCTTCCTCTTTGCTGAAATACTTCAAAAATTGTGTCTTGCGGTTGCGGTACCAATAAAAAGTTGTTCCTGGTGACAATAGATTTTTCTGTTTAAGCCGAGAACCTAGCAGTTGGGCAGCATCTTTTGGGAGTCCTAAATCCCGGACTAAATCATTCAATTCAGCTTGAGAGAAAAGTTCAGGTTTCGGATCTGGTTCAGTTTCAAACTCGGAAGTACTGGACTCATCGGGAAAAGCCATCTGGTGAGTCTCATCATGATCAGAACCGTCCACACAAATATGATCCAAAGATTTTGGTGGTTCAGGCACAGGTACTTCGTTGCTATGAGGCATAGGCCTAATTGCTGAGGGAAGGTTGGGGTAACTTATTACGTTCTTATTTTTTAAGTTGTATCCCTTCACAATGCAAGAGCAAAAATAGCAGTCACTGCTGTGGTCTCTTTGTTCACGCCACATCATAGGTATTCCGAAACGAAATGCTTGTTTTTTACCTTTCATCCATAAGCGTAGATCTTCCTCACATGTCTTGCACACTTTGTGAGGAGCCCACGGTTTGTCTTGATCGCCTAACTTCAAACCGAAATAGGCGAAATATACTTTTTTAATAAATGCAGAAATGTTCCTCTGCCGCTTTTTCACGGTATATTCCCCACAAATAAAACAAAAACTGTCCGGAGAGTTGACGCAACCTCTGGCTCTGTGAGCCATCACAAATACACAGCACTGCAAACTACAACTGTAGTGAACCACTTCGGAATAAAGCTGGATTACGACTGAGCAAACAAAAGGTAATAATGAACTTGCAAGAAACTGAAATTTGACAGGAACGTTCATGTCGCAACCACCGTGTTTGAGCGAGCGAACGAGGCGAGGCGAACAGGAAAGAACATGCGCCAGCGCGAGTACTGGATTTAGCCCCCCGCCTCCCAATTGTCCTGTTAATGTATAAAATGAATACAAAACACTCTAAAATATCATGAGGGAGTGTTTCTAGTTAGTTAACCATTACAACCTCTATTTTGGGCCAAGAAAATAAACTGCAGTCGGCTAAAAAGAAATTATGTGAACATTCCTTATATGGGTAAAAAATCTAATTTTGCAAGAAAACGTGACGTGATGGAACATTTTGGCTATTTTTCCTGGATTCAGCACCCCAAAATCTATAGGAATCAGTTGCAAAACTGGAGGCAGTTTTTTGGTAGTGTACCTGTGTTATTGTCTTCATATTTCTAAATTGTGATCCCTTGTTCTAAGTTTGGTGACGGACTACTCTATGTTTTGCATGTATAACCGAGCTGCAGTATTCTGTTCATGTAGTTTCTATGTGACTGTTCTACTTGTTCTCTTTCCCCAGTAGATGTATTTGTATGCTCTGAGATGTATTGGTTTAATATTAGCTGTGTTGCCTTTTGATAGGTAGGATTTGGTGCTTTGTAAGTCCTGGTAGTGCTGTTATGATACAGTGGGTTTGCTATGGGTTCTAAATGCTCTCGGCATCATGTCACGGATTGTACATCGGATTATGTAGTCTACTTGATTATATGCCCTTGCCATTTCTTTTATGTGGGTATGACGACACGGTCAGTTCGCAAGCGCTTACAAGAACATCGTTCACGTCTCAATACAAAGACGTTAACTGCTCCCATTGTTCAGCACTGCCTGTCAGCTTCCCACAGTTTTGAGCAACTTCAATGGACAATCCTAGATAGAGTTCCTCCGCTTTCCAGAGGAGGGGACCGTCGGGCGTTGTTGCATCATCATGAGCAACGATGGATATTCAATCTCAACTCTGTGACTCCATCAGGTATGAATGCGGAGATCGAATGGTGGAAGATTCGATGAATTTTTAAAATTTGTTAAAATTTGTTAGATTTGTCATTTTGCACGTCATCGGAAGGTTCCATACGTATTGATGACGTCATCTAGTATTTGGCCGGAACAGGAAATTGGCTGGGTTTGCTTGAAAAAGAGCCAGTGCCACGGCGGGCTTGAAACACAACGGTTTGTGTCGCTACCTAACCCATCCAAGGTTTGACTGTTACGGAAGAACATTGGCAAGTTCATCAGTGGAGTTTTTCTGGGAGACCGTTGCAGGATATGTTTGGAGCCTGAAATAGCCCTTAGGGGTTTTAATGGAGGTTCATTAACTTGAATCCTTTTCTGGGTGTGACGGAGTTGGAATGTTTGAACTACGCCAGTTCACTTCACTATTCAGCTAAGTGCCATTACTTCCGTTCTATTACAGTTTACAGAACAGTTCTGTTAAAGAGGTGCTGATGCAAGTTAGCATTTAGTTTATGCACGGGCTGGTCCTTTTGGGCTTGTTGTAGCCTGGAGCATATTTAGGTTGTACTGACCTTTTAAAATATAGTTGAATAAAAGGAGGGTCTGTCAATTGAGAGTGTTTGTACACCCTCGCGACAGGCGATCCGACAAAAAATTAGAGTTAGGAAATTTTCCTGTTATACACAATGGTTGATGAATTTTATGGGGCAGTGAATGATCTTTAGGTTATAGATATAGTTTGAGTTCATTTCACAGAGGTTTAATTTTTGATGGGTTCTAAATGAGCAGGGTGTATAGTACTTTCTAATCTGCCTGGCAGTTGACACTAGAGTATAGTAATGCAGAAATCTGGTACTCTATATCCTCACTGCCCATGCAAATGGTATTCAGACACTCATTAAAAGACATGTCTACTAAAAGTTAGCGCACATTAACATTTGTGAATGTGCATTAAGTGCAGCAATTCCCATTTATTTCTATTGGTACAGTGGCACTTAATCCACATGAATATTTAGTAAACATGCCCTTAAGTCATTGCCAGGACAAAAGAGGCTTGTGAAGGACTCCTTTGAAAGCCGCCTAAAATTTTAAATGGGCAACATATATATTTTAAAATAAATTAGATTTATGCAAATGAGGTCCAAATGAGCAAATGGTCCCGCATCACCCTTGGGCTACCCCTGATTGCATCTATTGTATTTAAATTGATTTTGCATATTCATTATGGATATCCTGAAAACCTGACTGGTTTGTGACCCTTGAAGACCAGAGTGAGACACCTAGGGATATGTTTACTAAACTGCGCACTTGTGCGGGGCGCACTTGAGCGTGCGAAAATGATGCATTTAAGTGCTCTTAAGTTCCCCGCATGCGTGCGCATCACATTAACGGGCCCCACACATGTGCGACGAAAACACGCACGTTTGCGGTGCGCTCATGTGCGATAGAGGCGGGGAAAGGCTAACGGAGGGCGGAGGAAGGCCCCCGAGGGGCGGAGAGACGGGGTCAATGGGTGGAGAGTGGGAGGGGAGAGGCTCCCCGCACAGGAGCGGGGCCGAATATACAAGGAAAAAATACCGTGAGTGAAACACTCGCGGTAGACTGCATTTAAAGGGAAGAGAAACCATTTACGTCAGCAATGTACAGCAAAACCGGGGAAACCTAATAACGTGAGCAGTGTGATACATGTGCACAGAACAAAATGTCAAATAAACAATGTAAATGACCACAACAAAAACCTTAAAAATTATAATCCAGCTGGGCAACATTGATATCAATGGCCAACAATAAAAAACACTCCCAGGAAAGCTCCAAAAAAAAGGAATGATTTATGGAAGGGTCTACGGAGCGTAGACCCTTCCAAAAATCATTTCTTTTTTTGGAGCTTACCTGGGAGTGTTTTTAATGTTGCCCATTGATATTACTGGTGCCCAGCTTGGTTATGTTTTTTTTCCCCTTTTTCCAAGGTCATTTTTGAGGTTCATTTGCCCTTTTGTCACCATACAAGGTGAATGAGTCCACAGTAAAATTGTGCAGAGGTTTTCTGAGCCGTTCGGTCAGGTTATCTATCTCCAGGGACTGCACTGTCTCTGTGGCCACAGTGTGGTGTAGCAGACACAGCCAGTGCCTGTAGGATCAGAGGATCACAGGTTCAAATCCCAGCTAGGGCTCCTGGCAACCCAGTCCCCATAGTTTTACCCACCACGAAACAGTGATAGTCAGGACACCCCTGTATTGCAGAGCACATAAGCATGGTGCAAACACCCATATTTTACCCTACACTGCACACAAACCATACCAAGGGTTTTTTTATAGGATTTCTTTTTGGCTGGGTTGGCTGTAGATTTTGACAATCTATCCAGAGTGATATTGTCAGTATCTATTTCATTAGCCTTTTCCTGCTAATCCTTGCCAAAGAGATTTTCTCCTGTGCAAGGGATATTTCCCAATTTATCTTGTACCCAAAGTTCCAAGTCGGATGCCTGAAGCCAGGCAATCCGACGAGCACCAATGGCAATAGCAGAGGTTCTGCTGATGCATTCAAAGCAGTCAAAGGCTGCACGGTTTACAAACTTGGAAACATCCTGAGCATGTCTGATAAGATTAAGAAAGTCTTGTCATTTATCATCAAGAAGAAGGGGGCTCATAAGCTCCAAGTTTCCTGTGACCTCTTTGAGGAACATTCCCATATATAGGATATAGGAGCTGATCCTGGCTGAGAGCATGGAAGCTTGGAAGAATCGACGCCCAAAGGCATCAAGAGTCCTGCACTCACGGCCTGGAGGATTGGAAGCATGCCTCTTTGCACTCTTCATCCTACACATAGCCGATTCCACTACCATTGAATGGTGTGGTAACTGAGTTTTTTAGAAGCCAGGACAAGGTGGAACTTGATACATTGTATCGAGCTTCTGAGAGTGAAGAGATGTGATTAAAGGTGCTTCCCACATCCTCAGCATAAGATCATGTAGGATCTGATGAATAGGCAGAGTAGCTGCTTCCTTGGGAGCCTTAGGGTATTGAAGGATTTCCAATTCCTGTGTTCAGGAGTTACCGTGATTGCAAGGCCTCGAGCCACATCATAAATAAAATCCTGAAAAGACATGTCCTCTGGAGGAGACATTCTGCGTTGGGAAGAAGAAGATGGTTCCTTCAGAAGAAGTACTCTGGTATCGTCAGAGTCATTAGAATCATCGGAATCAGAAGATTCGAAATATCTCTGATCCCAGTGTTCATGCACAGCATGGTACCGGTATCGATCGAGGTGTCTCGGTACCGATCTGTCGATGCTGGAGATAGACTCAAGACTCGGCATGGGGGGTATACCCACCAAAGCCGGTGCCGTCGATACCGGTGCCTGTTGAACCGTCTGTAGCAGTCTCAATGGTACCGAAGCCGTGAGAAGAGCTGCTAGACTGCGTTTGATAGCAAGAAAACTCTGATCTATCGACACTGCCGATGCTTGGGTGTCAGTACCGGTAGAAACGGCCAGAACCCCAGAGCATGGCACCAGTAGTTCTGCCAAGGTGGAGGCCTCGAGAACATCCTGGAGCCCTGTTAGTGCTTTGGAAGCTGAAGCCTCCTGTTGGGGCTGTTTTGCTGTGAGGGGTCTGTGCACCTGGGGGGCGGTGGTGACTGTGCTACCTCTACCGTAGTGCTGTTTACCTTGTGAACATTCTCGACAAGTGTTGTGTGCTGTGAGCAGAACTGTGTCTTGTGTTTTGAGGGACCACTGTTGAGCAGCTTTTTTTTTATCTCAGATATCGGCATAATGTGGACATGCATCAACAGTGGCTTGACATGGTGATTCTACACGTTCTGCTGACATTGTCTCCCTTCACTGTGACCTGATATGGCTGTTGAGTCGCTCAAGGGATCGATGACGTACACCTGATGCACACACAGGGTATGTTGCACCTTTGTTATTTGGGGGATTACATCTGCCTTTACCTGTTGATGATTTACTGTTTGTCTCATGTACATGTCATGTTGCCTCTGTTCACAGAAAGAGATGCATATAGTGTGTAGCTGTGAGACACCTGTGTGACATGAGCATGGACATGACCATATCCATGTGACACCCCTGTCTGCGTTTACGATTCATGATGTCACCAATATGCGGTGTGTTTTGTGTTGATATCATGTCATGTTTGCCTTTGCATCCCTTTCTTCGGTATTTCCTAAGGTGTGACTCTCTGCAATTCGTGCTGTTTTTGCAAGGTGTCTAACAATACAATACTTATCCTCTCCTGACACAGGGCAGAGGACATACCGGACACATCTCTTACAGTGCATCTGGCATCGCCATCACCCACCTGTTGGGGGACACAACACCATGGAACTTTTTGTGGAGAATTGTGCCATTGGATGTTTGACCTCTGAGAGTGGGACACATGCCTGGGATGGACAGTATTACTCTTGGACTGCTGCTTTGCCCATGACAGACCTGTCCAACACACTCTTACTGCCATGCTCTGGCTGGGAGTCCTGCTCATTGCAGGGGACACACATGAACATTCAAGGACTGTGGCATATTGGAATTTGACACTTGACTATGCATTCCCAGGGTTGCAAGGACAGTTTTAACCTGACCTGTTGGATTGCAGCTACACTTTGCACTTTGGACGCTGTGTACTGATCCCCACATGTGCAGCAAGGACTGACATTGTCACTGTATGTTGTACATTCCTCCCCAGTTGTGGTGGTGCTGTGTTTTGGCCATGTGTGTGACATGGCACACAGGATACGCTCATCTGTTTGTTTCAACACAAGCATACAGCCATGTTTGTGGCATAGGGGCAACGATGGAGTGGTCCTATTGTCTATGTCCACCTGCTCTCCACCTGGACATGATACAGGTCTTGCCACAACAACGCTTTCATGAACACCACCATCCTGGATTGATGTTTGCAATGGCCAAGGGTGTTTACGTGCATGTGTGGCATCACTGTATCATGTCGGTATGTGGATGGTGCTTGTGCATATGACTGACTATGTTTGTGAACCACAGCAAGTGGACCTATGGCTTCTGTGTGGTTCACTGTAAGATGTTTTCCCATCATTTCCATCTTCACATGATGGTTCTTGTGTTTGTTTACTGTACAGACGTGACAGTCTGCATGTATGTACACACCTTGCATTGCACGTCTGCACGGTCCTGTTTATCCCCTGAGGTAACAACACTCACATTGCCCCATTATATTTGGAGTGTGGCAGTGTGGGTGTCCGTTGTCCTCCTTCAATCGTGCATTCCATGTACCGTGCTATATGTGCCCAAACACTGTCTACCCAACAAAGTGCAGGGAGACATCCTGCATGGTGTTATCTCTGCAGGTTTCTGCAGGTAGTTTAGTTTGTATTCTCTCTGTGTTCATGTGCTTCTGCTACCTGTTAGCATATGCTCATTGTGCTTTTGATGATTGTTTGGGTCTACATTGTTGCAGCTTTGATTCCTAGATCAGGCATTAGGTGAGAGCTGAAACATTACTTTCAGAATGTGTTTTTAACATTAAAACATTGTGACAACATATGCTGTTTTCATTTGTGTGCCTCCTGTGTTACCAGATGGATATGTTTGGAGGGACAGGTGATGTGTGTTGGGTCCTCATCATGCAGCGCCCACTGTCTACATGCACTCATATGTGCGTAACACATTTGAGGCATGCAGCAGCAGGTGGGGGGGGCCTGCTGCCCAGTGCATAGCATGCACCTGATGCACATTATATCACGTGCCCTTCATTTGTGGTCAAGTCAGTGACCTTTCTGTAGGAGGTGGGTTGCTGCCCTGCTAAATGTGTTTCCGTCTTTCACCAGGGATGCACTCACCTTGATATTATGATGGCAGTGTCTACACTATCTGTGATGAATAACCCAAATAAAGATATGTATTTGACAGACATTTGTCTCTTTTGCTGCTTGATCATGGTGACAAACATGCAATGCAATGTGTGCCTTTGAATCAGTCCTGACTCCTTGTGACCCAGAGACTCCAGGGTTTTCTTGTCAATGTCACTGGATGTAGATTGTCAGGTCTTTCTTCCAAGGTAATGGAGGGTTACGTGACTTGCCCAAGGCCACATGGAGTGCTAGTGTGAATTGAGCCCTGGTTGCTTGGTGTCCAAGCCAGTTTTCTAACCACTAGGTTACTCCTCCACTCTTTGAGCACATTGACACTTGTATCTAGTGATTTGCTGGTCATGTACATGGCCCACCTGTGCTCACATCCTTGTATGGTGGCAGCTGTGTATCTGCCAGCCATTTGCCACATCACTGGGTATTACAGGTTCCCATACATACCCTCCCTTTGGGGTATTTGTTTTGCATTGTGCTCAGTGTGCTGTTTCTGGGAGTGGTTAGAGGCATGTGTTATAACTCAGTAGTTTGCAGGTTTGATCCCCACATGTGGTTTATCTTTTTCTTTTCTGTTGTGCTAACTGGACCATTAGGTACCAGCAGGTTCATCACCTCTACACACACCCTTCCCTCTCTTCACTGTACACCAAGGTGTGCCCTCTGTGCTGCCTAGCCATCAGATATTATCTGTTACATAGGTCTCTTTCTTTATGGTGTTTACATGGCAGTGCACCTGGGGGTTTGGTATTGCTGTGGTTCAGCTGGTGTGTGGTACACCTGTTTGCATGTTGAGTTCTCTCCTGTCCTGTTCCAGATTGTTACCCAGCTCCACAGAGCATCCTCTGCTGCCCTTGGGGTTTAGTTTCTTTCCTCTTTTGCATGCTGTATCCACTGCATAACATTTCATTGTGTGTGTGTGCATGTGTCCCTGGTCCCAAATGCAGACTGGGATCTGACCTGTACACAGCAGATCTGCATGTGCATTTGGTCATGATTACTGTTGGGGGTTTGCCTGTCCTGACAGCCAGCAGGCGTCTTGTGTGATGCCCTGCACTATTTTTGTATGCAGCCTTTGCTAATGAGCTCACGTTGGTGGTGTGGCCTACCGGTTTGTGCATTGCCATTTGTGGTAGTGGTCGTAGGTGTGATTCCTCTCTGTTCTCTTTGATTTGTATGCTTGTCCTGCAGAAGTGGTTTTCATTCGTATGACAGTCATATCTGTGCAGATCTGTGCTGTGAGCACATTGTACCCTCATCCGAGTTGTGAACCATCCTTCCGTCCATCTTCTGTCTGCCAGCTGTGTGCCATCCTACCCTGATGTGCATGCTGCTACCCCACGTCCTGCATTCCTACACATCCCTGCATTGCAGCTCTCCCTGGTTGCCTCTCCTGTGTGTGCTCTGCATAGCACTGCTACTCCACTGTCGTCCTGATATTTCACCTATCCTGCCATTTCAGACTCCTCTGCTGCACACATCTTCCCATCCTCTGACACACACTGTCATTATAGCATGGTACATTACCATCACTCTGTGCATAGCTACAGCTGCCTCCGATATGTTTGTCCATTTTTCTAGCTGCCACATGGGCTGGAGCTGATTTGTGTGGTCCATCAGCTGTGATCTACGTCCTTCTTTTACTTATGCATTGTCTTTCCTTTCTGCTCTGTGCAGTGTTTGGGTTACGTGTGTGTTTGGCACATACCTCTCTTGCCATTCAAATTGGGGGATCTTACTGCTCTTGACAAACATTTTTGAGTTCACCTATACATCCTTGGGGCATCTTATGGCACACCTTCGATTCAGGCAGCTTATGGGGTGCCTACTATGGTGCCTTGGGAGTTGACAACCTTTCAACATGGCCTCTGGGGAACATTATAACTCACCTTTGCTGACATGGTTGTTTAGGATGTGCCTTCTGGTGCACCCTAAAAGGTGCATTAATATATGGCACTAGGGTGGGGTTCTTTTTAGATGGCAGCACAGATTGCTGTACAGTTGCACGCAGAAAAAGGACGTACCTTAGCCAACCTTATTCACTGGGGATTTGACCCCATGACCCTTGCACCATCAGTCAGTGTCTTAACCATTGTGCTACACTGCTGTACCTCTTTGCATGTCAGCACACCTACTTAAGATTTCCATGCGTTACAATGCACAGTGCTGCCATCAGAAACAGTGCTCTGACCTTGCCCTGACTCATAGGGCACCCTATATGGCACCCTATCGGCCACCCTTTCAGCAACATTGTAGGGTGCTGTCGTGGACACTGCATTTTAAAGTGTGCCCTCTGGGGTACCTTATGGGGTGCCTTATGTTACAGTGCTTTGAGAGTGCATTTGCTAGCAGTAGTAATTAAAATAAAAATAAATGGCTTCAGAATGCAATATTACCCCTAACAGGTAATGCCTCAGCCAGCCTTGTTCATTGGGTGGGATTGAACCCCTGATCCCTGCATCATTGGTCAGTGTCTTAACCATTGTGCTGTGGTTCTGTTTCTGTGCTTGCACATCAGTGTGCCGCCTTATACCGCCCAATATTAAAATGCCTCCTAAAGCAATATTACCCCAACAGATAATGCCTCAGCCAGCCTTGTTCATTGGGCACTGTGTGGGATTGAACCCCTGATCCCTGGATCATTGGTCAGTGTCTTAACCATTGTACTGTGGTTCTGTTCCTGTGTTTTCATATCAGCGCGCCGCCTTATGCCGCCCAATATTAAAATGCCTCCTAAAGCAATATTACCCCTAACAGGTAATGCCTCAGCCAGCCTTGCTCATTGGGCACTGTGGGGGATTGAACACCTGATCCCCGTACCATTGGTCAGTGTCTTAACCATTGCACTGTGGCTCTGTTCCTGTGCTTGCACATCAGCGCGCCACTTATGCTTACCGCGCAGCTTTCTCATGCACTAATGTGCGGGGCGCACATGAGCGCAGCGCACATTAGCACATGATTAATCCCGGTTTTGCTTTTTTCTGACTGAAACGCCCACTCCTTATATGGCATCCGCACACTAGCGCGGCGCGCACCATAACGGGGTTTTAGTAAACATACCCCTTAGAGTAACTCAGTGGGCATTAGTGAGACATTGCTTGAATCTGTCTTTGGCTTGGAAACAGATAGGCCATTGACTGGTGCAAATGTGGAATGTACATAACATGGAAAAGTTTGTGACACAAAGATGCCCCAGAGAACTTAAATTTCAGCAAATCTGGGAGCTCTTCTACAAACTGTATGGATCTCAGGTTTAGGATGAAGGGAGTGGACAGGGTATGCCTGATGTGAGGGCTGTATGCTTGTGTGTAAAGGCAGTCGCCCAGGGATGGGAAGGAGAGGGTTGCAGGGAGAGAGGGAAAAGAGGGTTATTTTGGTGGTTTATGTCTAAAAAGTATAAAAATCAAAGACTGGCTTGTAATAAAACATGAGCCTGTTTTTTGATAATAATAATGCCATTTTTAAAATAAAAAAAAACTGTTGAGAAATCATCTTACACAATTTTGAAAAATTTCTGGCAGCTAAAGGTCAGAGGAGTGTTAATAGATCAATAGCTATGTACTGATGGGTTTGACACCAATTGAAAAGCCAGGCTCTTGATGGATCTACAGTACAAGGAAAAGTAGTCAAAGCACACGATGAAGTTCATCGGGAACTAATACAGAGTTTTTTGGCTTAGATAACCACCAGCCCACTACTCTTTTTAGGTTGATATTGAATGGTAGCCTGTGGGACCTGCATGGGACAAATAATATGAGTATCCATCTGTGACCCTGTTCATATCCAGACTAAAAGCTCACCTCTTTCACACTGCTTTTGGATCCTGATTCCCTCAGCCTCCTGTGTACTCCTATTTGTTTCCTTAACATTTCCATAGATATATCCTAGTCTCAAGTTGTTGTCTTGACTGTCTTGACTAAACTGTAAGCTCTGATGAGCCAGGATTGTCTCTTACTGTATATGTATCTGTGAAGCGCTACACAAATGATAAGTAGTAGTGGTAAACTCGGTTTTAGTCAGACAAAGTACAGAATACATCTAATTACAGATTTTCTAACAGGTCGTGAAACAATTGAGTCTTTTTGTCTGCTTATGCACCACTGAAGGTATTTAAACAAACCACAGTTTGGTGGGGATTTCATGCATCTGGGGAGCCCCTCCTTCGCTATAGATGAGTCCTGAGGCATGACGAAATTTGAGTTGACTACAATGTTCAGCGTTTCTGAGTTTCGGTGTCTTGAGGATTACTATTGTTGTCAGCTAAGTGTTTTTGTTTTTTAAATGTAGTTCAAAAATTAAAAAACTCTTATCAATAGGCCGATGGAAGATACATTTGGTGGTTATTATCCTGTGCTTATAAGCAACTGCTGAGAAATCCAGCAGGAGCCAGTTCCCTCATCTGAGGCCTTTTATTCTTCAAGCTGCTGAATTTAGATTACTTCTACTCCTCATAGTGGTTATATTAAGGTAATTTAAGATCATGAACAGTTCCACTGGTTGTTGATTATCTTATGAATATAGTGTAAGTACTTGTGTGGATTTTTTGCTTTGTGATTTTGTTATCTTTTTTTTTCCATAAAGCAAACATTTAGGGAGTCAATTGTAAGTAGATGGCTGCTTTGAAAGTGGTATATAAGGTAGGGGTACCTCTAAGGAGCTGAATTGTATAGGTATTAGTGCTGATGTCCTATCTTATGGGACCTTTGTGTGAGGCGGATGAGATTTTCTGCAGCCATAGAGTACTGGGATGCAAGTGGGGAACACATTTCTGGAGTCAGCACTCTAGGAGAGAAGAGGAACTCTTATGGCATGGAGGTATCCTCAGGGGACACATACCGGAGTGCACCAAGGATCATGCCTGCTTCTTGCGCATGCTGCTTTGGTGCACACTTGTGGTGTGTATCCCAGTAAGCAGTTACTTTTATGTAAACTGGAAGAGCATGTCACCTCTGTGTAAGGTAATATGGTGAGACTGGGAAAGTAGGCATGGAAACAGAGCCTTTAAAAGACAGAGAAAACACAATTTATAAATACAAATAAACGCCACAGTAAGCAGTTATTTTATGTAATCTGGGAAGTGATGTCAAGATGATTTTCAAGACAGTTTTGAAATAAATAACCATATCCCAAGAGGAAAGCGATGACAACCTTAAAGCAGTCTTTCTGCTATATGCTATTGCAGGATCGATACTATTAATTCAAGTAAATGTCATACATCAACTCTCCAAGCAGAAATGTCAGAGTGCTCAGAACAGATCTACAGTATTTGTAGTTAAGAAAATCTACCAGATAACCCATTGTATTTCATGCAAGATAATACATTTTTCTATCTGCTATATTCCAAATACATCATGACAGTGCTGAAAAGAATAGTGGAACACCTAATTTTCGGTAAGTATTGACATCATAGATCACAAACAGGATATTAGAGAAAAGTGACTAGTGAAAAGAATGAATGAAATTGGTGGTGTACTGCTTATCTTTAATGGAAACGTTTCTGTTTTCCTAAAAAAGATGTTTTTAAGAAGGATAAACTAAAACAAGTTGAAAGGTAGCTGCTTGAAGCAGTGCCGGGTGTTGCATATAGAACTGCATGCATGGTTGCTTGACATAGAGCCTGTGGCTGTTGTAGGCGCACCTGCACCCGGATGCATATGATCAATCAGACAGATGAACCTTCAAAGATAAGCACTCTTACTTGTCAAATGTGCCTAAAGGGAGGGATAAGGAACAATGGGTGATATTTAAACTGCCTGGATTCTCTAAAGAAAGATTATTCAGAAAACTGAGACAGTACTCCGGGGAACTCCAACCATGCGGCTCTTTAAGACAACACAACACCGCTTATTGTGTATTAACAAGATAGATTGCTTTCTCTGGCGCATCTTGTCTGTACTACAATGATTAATCTATGTTGCCAGGCACTTCCTTGTATGTTACAATTGCAGTTCCTATCTCTGTAATAGCATCTAATGAAGTTTCTTTTAGCATGCTGCCTTCAGTTCTGAACAGCAATCATGGCAATTCACAGGGCATTATGCTGGTACATGCAGGGAAATAAAACAAGGTTAGAGTGGTAACACTATTTTATTGAAAAGTTATTGCAGTGATGCCCTATGATTCCTCACAAAATATCATTGTTATTCAATTTTACTTAATGGAGTTACATGACTTCAGTATACCCAATTCAATCCACAGTTATAGTATTTTTGGCTTTGTAGTTTTCCTTCACTCCTTTGAAATTTCAGATGTACAGGAACCGTCTTTTACATGTGTCTGTACAGTTCTGCGTATGCCTTGTAGCACTATACAAATGATCAGTAGGAGGAGGAGTAGTAGTAGCTCATTTGGAACTAGCCATAATCTGACAACTGAAGCATAAACATCAAACAATCCGCCCAGGAAAAGAGCCTCTGCAGCCTGGTACTCTACTGAGCTTAGATCGTCACTCTCTTGTTTAAGAAAGCTAGAAAGGCGCTGGCGCAGAACTCACTCCACTGATGACTTAAAGGCATACAACATACAACTGGAAAAGCACCGCTAAGCAATATCGGAGAGCATAAAAAGATTTCACACAGACACACTAAAGCGGTCCCTAAACAAACCACATGACCTGTTCAGCCTTGTAAAGAACCTAGCAAAAAAGCCAGCAACTGAGCTACCTAGTCAGATCCACCCCCAAGACTTTGCGGACTACTTGCAAGCAAAACTGTGCTGGACCAAGAAGTCCCCTGCACCCTCCATATCACTCGAGCCGCATCCTTCAGCCACTTTGTCCATTTTCTCTAAGCCATCCAAGAAACACATTGAAGACATAATCGCTGGAATCAACACAACCACCGCACAAACCGACCCTTGCCCGGTGTTTTGGATAAAGGAGATATGATCGACTGTCAGCCCTTTTATAGCTAAGCTAATGGACTGCTCCTTCATGACTGGCATTTTTCCCCAATCTCTCAAACGTACCTCAATCAGGCCACTCCTAAAAAACAGCAAGCTTGACCCCAAGAAGTCGGATGCATATAGAACGATATCAAGCATACCACTCTTGGCTAAAATCATTGAAAAAGATATCCAAAGGCAAATTCAAGGACACCTTGATGCTTCTGCCCCACTGGATTCGTGCCAACATGTCTTTAGAGCTGCGCATGGAGTGGAAACACTCCTCACCATCCTCTTTAGTACCATAATAGCGGGAATTGATAACATATGTCAAGGATATGTGCTCATCTTCTTGGACATAGTGGCCACGTTCAATTCAGTCTGCCATGAACTCCTCCTACACCGCCTCAAGGAGAAAGGGATATGTGACTCTGCACTTGAATGGTGCAAGTCGTATCTCTCGGATAGATTGCAACACGCAAGATCTGGGGAAGCAACATCTGAACCTTTCCACCAGAATCAAGGGGTCCCAAAGGATCCTCTCTCTCTGCCCTGATGTTTAATATATATATATATATATATATATATATATATGCAACCTATCTGCGATATCATCCGGTCCTTCAAGGTGCACTAACTGTTATACGCCGACGATGTTCTCCTATATATGCCATTCTCGACAGAGAGCCCTGACCTTTCCTCACTGACGGACTGTTTCAACGCAGTATCCAGCTGGCACCAAACACAAAATCTTCGAATACAACATAAGAAAACGGAGGTCCTCTTCATCACAAGGAATCCAAAATTCATCACACCACCCTGCTTGAAAGTCCTAGATGCAGAACTTCTTACCAAACCCTCCATCAGATACCTGGGAGTCACACTTGACCAGCGACTTGACATGAAGACTCATATAAGCAATGTAGCAAGAGCTGTATACCATAAAATCCGATCACTCAGATACCTACGATCCCTACTAGAACCGGACGACTTCCGGACAGTGTATCAAGCATTGATCATACCACATCTCGACTATGCAAATGCTATACTCCATGGACTTCCGCAATCCACTCTGCTTCCATTACAGATTGCAATGAACTCAGCAGCAAGAGTTCTCCAAGGTGCCTCCATGTGGGAACACATGACACCCATCATGAAACAGCTCCACTGGCTCCCCATAAAAGGCAGAATCACATTCAAAACCTTAATAATAACCTTCAAAATCATAAATAGGCTCGCCCCATCATCCTTAACGGACCTCATACAGATAACCCCCCCCCCCCCTAACAGATCTAGAAGATCTCTAGCTACCAATAAACTAGTAGTCCCAAAAGCAATGACCAAGTGCAACAAGACAGCAGCGAACAGAGCCTTTAAGTTCTCTGCACCGAAGTGCTGGAACACCCTCCCACCTAGCATCCGGTCAATCACCAAGCTATCCCAGTTTAGGAAAGCTTTGAAACATTACCTCTTCCTCTTGCATTACCCGGACGAAAGCATCACATAGCTAATCAGCTAAGTCAATACAAAAGGTTCATGCAGTTCGCACTGTACAGATGTAAATAGTTACCCATGTTTCTTTCCAAGTTCTTATACCTATTAATTGTAAACACAGACCAACTAGTTTGAAATGTGTATGTAAATGGTTCCATGTAAACCGCACTGATAGAAAATAGAGCGGTATATAAGAGAATGTAAATAAATAAATAAACATTCATTGCAGTTACTGAGGTATTTCCCATAATTTTATAACCTTGTTTAGCTGAGCTATGGCTACCATGGGATCAGGTAAAGTATGAGCTGGCCTCGGACTGGTATCCCATGGGTTGGGGGGTTATTCTGACTCCTGGATATCTGCCTTCAGCCAGCCCATTCCTAGCTGTGTTTTGTATTTCTGGAAATCTTGAAAGGCTCAGTGGGGGCCAGCCCAAAGCTGGCTCTGTTTTTTCTGCCCTGACTCTGGGTTTCTTCCCTGCTGGTTCCTTGTTCTCTCTTGCTTTCTTGTCCAGCCACCTTATTTCTGAGGCCCTGCATTTGGTTCTTGGGAGTTATTTTGCCTGGCTTCCCAGTGCCTCAGGATTCCAGACTCTTGTCAAGTTCTTTGGTTCCAGTAAGCCTGATGCATCTCTTGAAGGTACAGTTATGGTAAAACTTACCTTGCGTAATTCTAGTGCATTTCTTGATCTTGTTTAATATTCAATAATATTTAAGTCTCAGGAGTCCATTTCTAGTAGCTACCCATGTCCAAATAGAAACACTGTGATAGATGATGCTTGATGGAAAGTCACAGACTCCATGTCCTCTGAATCCTAGTATATTGTATGTGCTCTCTATTCTAGCCAGCAGGTGTCATTAGCCATAGCATTATTCCTTTCCTTCCCTTCCTTTCACCCCTCCCCCTCCCCCCCCCCCCTCCCCAGGAATGGTCAATGCCATTGCTGCAGCATCTGCAGTCCCAGTCAGTGCAAGGAAATAAACCCGGATCTTGGAATTAAACCAGTGCCTTCTGCTTGCAGTGTACAACACTGCTGCTGAGCCCAGTCCAGGCCTGATCTGCAATTCAAAATTAATTTATCACCCAAATATTTCAAATTTGTAGTTGCAAAAACTCTACAACAGACTTAGAGATATGTGAAAACCGGAGGTTAAGCTCCGACCTGCTTCATTTCATCCTGGTTCAAATCTGATGGACTTTCCTTGGATAAATTTATAGTTATCCTTCCCTGCCTTTTCCAAAAAAAAAAAGGTTTTAACTAAATTCAACAAACCTGTGAAATTCTTGCCTTTTAGGATACAATGAACACCTCCTCTTAATTGTGTGCAAATGAAGAGTAATGAGATGATTAGATGTTCTGCTGTTATATGCTAAAGTCTGATAAATGGTGCAATTTTTATCAACTGTTATATAAGTTAGGAGATATACAGTACAGTATAATGCAGATATACTAACCCTGCTAACAAGGCATTAGAACCTCAAACTCAATAGTATTAGAAAAATTCTGTGTATTTATTCTTAACATAGCTTTGTATGACAATTAATCAGATATCATAGTAATGGCCTAATTAATCATTGCTGCAAGGGAGTCACCAAGTTCCCCTTTCTAAAAGAGGGAGTTTCAACACACTGGCAGTCATGAATTCTTAGGAGAAGAGGCAATGACGCTCTCCAAGGGGGGGGGGGGGTGTCATAGAAGCATGGCAGCAGAAAAAAAAACCTACAGCCTATCCAGGCTGCCCTTCCCTATCAACTACTATAATCCCTTTTTTTTTTTTTAGACATCTTCTGTGTTTGTCCCATGCTTTCTTGAATTTGATAGAGTCCTCGTCTCTACTACCTCCACTGGGAGACTATTCCATGTATCTACCACTCTTTCTGTAAAGAAACATTTCTGCATATTACTCCTGAGTCTATCCCCTTTACCTTCATCCTATAACCCCTCATTGCAGATCTTTCTTTTAATTGAAAGAGGCTCTCCTCCTGTGCATTTACACCATGGAGTATTTAAACATCTCTATCATAGCTCCCCTCTCCCGCCTTTCCTCCAAAGTATACATATAGAGATTTTTAAGTCTGTCTCCAATGTCTTTTGACGAAGACCACTAACCATTTTGGTAGCCACCCTCTGCACTGACTCCATCCTGTTTTTATCCTTTTGAAGGTGTGGTCTCTAGAACTGCGCATAATATTCCTAATGAGGTCTCATGAAAGACTTATACAGAGGCACTATCACCTCTTCCTTCCTGCTGGCCATTCCTCTCCCTATGGACCCAAGCATCCTTCTGGCTTTTGCCGTCGCCTTTTCTACCTGTTTAGCCACTTTAAGATCATCAGAAACAATCACAGCCAAAGTTCCCGGTCTTCTTTTGTGAACAAAGTACTTTACCCCCTATACTATACCAATCTCTTGGATTTTTGCAGCCCAATTGCATGACTCTGCATTTTTTAGCATTAAATCTCAGCTGCCAAATTCACGGCCATTCTTCAAGCTTCACTAGATCCCTCCTCATGTTATCTACTCCTTCCTGGGTGTCTACTCTATTGCAGATTTTTGTATCATCTGCCAAAAGATAAACCTTACCTGTCATGGGTCATGTGTCATGGGTAGAGAATGTTTAATACAAGCCAATGTTTTGGGTGAATCTGGGTCCTTTCTTCTCCACCCTTCCTGAGCTATGCTGGGCAGGGGCGGCCCAAGGGGGGTGCGGGGCCATGTGCGGAGACTCGGTGTGGGGCCTCATTTGCATAAGGGGCCTCATTTGCATAAATATTTGCATAATGTTAACATACACTAACTTTTAGTAAACATGCCTCTTAATGAGTGTATGGATAAAGAAAGACTAAAAGTTTTCTACATTACTATAATCAAGTGCCAACCGCCAGACACATTAGGAACTACTACAAACACTGCCCATTTAGAACCCATAGCAAACCCGCCGTATCCTAAGAGCACTACCAGGACTCACAAAGCACCATACCCTACCTATCAAAAGGAAACACTGCAAATATTAAACCAATACATTTCAGAGAATAACAATACATGACCTACTGGGGAAAGAGAACAAGTGGCAATGTCAAATAGGAATTATATAAACAGAATACCTCAGCTCTGTTACACATGAACAGAACATAGACCATCACCAAACAAGGAATCACAATTTAGAAACAGGACGACAATAATTAAACTGGGAATCCCAAAAGCCAAACTTGGAATGTACAACACTGTAGAAATAAAACTATACATTAATTTGCTCTTGTACTAAACAAAGCGCAGACGTTAATGATGCACATTTACCAGAGCTGACATATTCCAATTAATAAATTCAAAATAAAGAGATATTTTTCTACCTATTGTGCATTTTTTTTTCAACTGCAATTGCTCCAGACACTTTCTTCTGGTTTCTTCGTGTCTTCTGCTAACTCTCAATCGTCTGCTGTCCATTTGTCCTTTCTTCTCTCTTCTAGTTTTTTTCCATTCTCTCTCTACATCTGCTTTAACATACTAATCTTTCTCCTTTTGCTCTTTCCTCATTCCTATTTCATCCATTCAAATTTTACCCCTCCATCCTCAATCCCCACTTACTCTCCCAATATCCGGCCAATTGTAGATTTGTCTTCCCTCCCACACAAAATATTTTTTCCCTCTCCATTTCATTCTCCCAGCTCCATCCCATTCTAATCCTCCCCCAACATCAGCTCCATTCTAGTTCCAGCCCCACCCAGGATATGCTTCCTTCTAGTCCCCGCATCAGCCCATTTCCAGTCCTAGCCACCCATAAGCCCATTTCCAATCCTATCCTAGCCCAACCATCAGCCCATTTCCATTCCTAGCTCCCCCATCCATTTCCAGTCCTATCCGAGTCCCTCCATCAGCTCATTTCCAATCCCAGTCCCCCATCAGCCCATTTCTAGTCCTTTCCTAGCCCCACCATCAGCCCATGTCAAATCCTAGCTCCCCTCCACTCAGCTCATTTCCAATCCAAGCCCACCATGAGCCTACTTCCAGTTCTAGCCCCTCCATGAGTCTATTTCAATCCAAGCCCCCACCACAGCCCATTTCCAATCTTAGCACCCCCCAACAGCCCATTTCCAGTCCTATTCTAGACCCTCCATCAGCCCATTTCCTGTCCTTGCCCCCCCACTCAGCCCATTTCCAGTCCTAGATCCCTCCCCTCACAGCCGATTTCCATTTCAAGCCCCCCTCCCCATCAGCTATTTGCAGTTCAAGCCCCCTTTCTACTCAGCCCATTTCCATTCCAAGCCCCCGTCCCCATCAGCTATTTGCAGTTCAAGCCCTCCTTCCACTCAGCCCATTTCCAGTCCTAGCAACCCCCGCGAGCCCATTTCCAGTCTTAGCCCCCCCACAGCCCATTACTAGTCCTAACCCCCCATCAGCCCATTTCCAGTCCTAGCCCCCCCCATAGCCCATTACTAGTCCTAACCCCCCCATCAGCCCATTTCCAGTCTTAGCCCCCCCATAGCCCATTATGTCCTAACCTCCCCATCACCCATTTCCAGTCCTAGACCCCCCATCAGCCGATTTCCAGTCTTAGCCCCCTCCATAGCCCATTACCAGCCCTAACACCCCATCAGCCCATTTCCAATCTTAGCCCCCCCATAGCCCATTACCAGTCCGAACCCCCATCAGCCCATTTCCAGTCCTAAACCTCCCCATCAGCCCACTTCCAGTCTTAGCCCCCCATAGCCCATTACTAGTCCTAACCCTCCCCCATCAGCCCACTTCCATTCTTAGCCCACCCTTAGCCCATTACTAGTCCTAACCCCCCCCCCCATCAGCCCACTTCCAGTCTTAGCCCCCCCATAGCCCATTACCAGTCCTAACCCCCTCCCCCCATCATCCCAAGTAGATAAAAAAAGCCCGTTTGCTGCTGCCGTTTCTGCTGTGGCAGCAGCAGAATCAAGCGTTCCGCCGAGGGGCCCCCCTCCCCCCTGCCCGCAAAAGCCTCCCTGCAGCATCAGCTAGCTCCAGAGTCCTAAAGCGCGGGCTTCTTTCAGAGCCGCGAAGAGAGAGCTTCTCTGACCTCTCGCGGCTCTCTTAAGCCCGCCGAGGGTGATGGGAAATCCCATCAGCCCCGGCAGGATTAACAGAGCCGCGAGAAAAGGAAACTCTCGCGGCTCTGAAAACCCGCGCTTTGGGACTCCAGAGCTAGCTGATGCTGCAGGGAGGCTTTTCCAGGCAGGGGGGAGGGGGGCCCCGTGGCAGCGGCGGTGGCGGCAGCGGAGGAACGCTTGATTCTGCCGCTGCCACGGCAGAAGCGGCAGCAGCAGCCGGGGTTTTTTTTTATCTACTTGGGATGATGGAGAATGTTTTTTGTGCGGGGCCCCCTGAAACGTGGGACCCTGTGCAAAAAACATTCTTGCTCAATGGACGGGCCGGCCCTGATGCTGGGGCTTGGGGAGCTCCTAGACACTAAGGAGTAAGATATAGTTAACTGTCAGTACACCAACCTTTTGGGAAAAATTTGTGACCAAAAGTATGAGTAGAGTCTTTGTACTGCATCAGAGAATTCCTTTGATCTGAACTTTCATATGCAGAATACTATCAGATGACCATAAAGGCAATTGCAGTTGGTAAGGGAAGCCCAGCCATGTCTGGAATGGAAAGCTTATAAAAATGATTCTTTCCCCGGTGATCTCTCAGTCAAACTATTGTAATGACCTGTTGGTACATCTGCCAGTCAATTTAGTAGACAAGTTAAAATTAGCACAAAACATGACATTGCAAGCTCACCTGCGAAAAAAACTGCTTAAATGCTTAGAATATTGCATTGGCAGTTACTAATATTTGCAAGAATTAAATTAAAGATATTGGCTATGACATTTTGGTAGTTCAACATCAGAAACCAATTCGTCTTGCCGATAGAGTGAATTACTTTTTGACAGGAAGATATTTGAAACAATGTCAGAAGCAGTTATTAGTGATACTGTCAATCCAGCAATCATGAAAGTGACATGTTAGGGTTAAAGCCTTCTGGGTGATGGCTCGTATGATAGGAAATAAGTTGTCAATAGGAATCAGAATTGAATAAAATTACTTCTTATTTAGAAGAAAGTGAAAATATGACTCTTCCGTTGTGAATAAAGGAATGCTCGGAAAGGGCTGGGAAAACGTGGTCGAGATAAAGAAAATAGGAGAGCTGGAAGTGAGTAATTAATGAATAGACTCAAAGGGGGAATATTCAAAGGGATTAACATGGTTAATCCTTATAACCAGGATATTCAGTGGCAATAACATGGTTTTTGCCGTTGAATATCCCCAGGTGCCTCTGCTGCATGCCCCAATGCTAACCGGTTAGCACTAGGGTATTCTGGGGATGGCACTGGCCATAACTGGGCAGTGGTGTTATTGAGCTGCTGTGCAGTTATGGCAAGGTAGTGAAAATATGGTGCAGCAAAAGCTGGCCTTATTTTTGCTGTGGAAGCTAACCGGGCAGCAGCTGAATATTGCCACTGCCCGGTTAGCTTCCTGCCAATCCGGCAAACCAGATGACCCTTGCATTGAATATCAGGGTTTAATTTACAGCAGCAGCAGCTAGCCGCGTTAGAACGGCTAGCTGCTGCCATTGAATGTTTCCCCCTAATTTTAATCTTATTTTTGGTGTCGCAAATTTGGATCTTACTTTTATACTTATTTTATGTCACAATATTTTTATTATTTTTTTTTATTGTCTGTTTATGTTTTATGTTGAAATCCTATTATTTGTGTTATGGTCAGGGCCAGCCCTCCCCCACCACCCAGTGCAGCTCAGATTCCTACTTCCCATTTCCTTCCCTACCCCCCACCCCCAGGTGTCCAGTATCTCCCCTTCCCCTCCACCCAAGTATCTGGCAAGGCAGCAGCAGAGCAAATCACTGTCAGCATGACAGTGAGCCTTCCAGTACCATGCACACACTCATGGAGTGGAGGAGTGGCCTAGTGGTTAGGGCAAGGTACTTCAGGCCAGAAGGTCTGGAGTTCAAATCCCACTAGAGGACAGCAACCTTGGGCTGGAAGGACTGGGGTTTCTAGTCCCACAAGTGCTCCTTGTGGTCTTGGGCAAGCCACTTAACCCTCCATAGCCCATGTTCCCTGTAAAATAGTTATCTCCAAGTTATATGTAACTTCAATGTAATTTCAGTTTGTTCAATGTAAACTGCACTGATGCAGAATAGCGTGGTATATAAGAGAATGTAAATAAATAAAATAAAAAAAAAATGGACTGTTAGTCTTGCTTCCTATGATGCACATTTCCTGTCTGAGAGGACAGGAGCAATAATGCACATGTGAGTGGCTTCTTAGAAGCTCACCACCACACTTACAGTGGTTTGTTCTGCTACTGTCCTGTCAACTGTGTAGAAGCTGCGGTGCTGTCCCCAAAGTCTACCACCCTAGGTGGTACCCTAATCTGCCTAATGGACAGGCTGACTCATGTCTGTAAACCATGCAACTGCTTTGGAATATCAGGCCCTAATTTTATAAAGCTTCTATAAAATCCAGGGCTTCTATAAAATTATGTGATCGCATATGTGCATAAAAGTACAAAAATGACAAAAAGTTCATCTTATTATTCAATGGATGTGTATGCATGATTAGGGGCATAGTCTGGTGAAATGCAGACAGAATGATGAATTATGCATATAATTTACAAAATACATGCCTATATGTGTACTTTATAATTGTATATTTCAACTGTGATTTCTGTTGCATCTGTGAGGCTATTTTATAAAGACAGGTGGCTATGTTGTCTTAATAGAACAGTTCCAAAATAAGTGCCTACTTTGCATTTCAGCCTAAGAAACCTGTTATAAAATTCCCCTCATAGCCAGAGGTGGTGACCAGCTTATGCATATCTTCAGTGCTATTACCTGTCTGAATAGTGGTGTTGAATGTACATTTTTTTTAAATGCCATAGAGAATATTTAAAAATATATGATCCCCACAGCTGTTGCATAATGACCTGAATATTTCTAAAATGGAAACAGGCATGCACACTAATAAAATTCTACACCGATCAAAAAATAATATCAATGAATAGCTGAAATATGAGTTCAGCTTAGTCAATTGCTTGACTGGGACCATTACAGATGGTCCACAGGACACAGAAAAGAGAAAAAATAGATGCTGGTGGGGGATTAGCGGGAGGGAGAGTTTGGAGAGAACTAACTGGGTGAAGGAAGAGAGACTAATGGAGGCAGCAAGGAGAAGGAAGATAAAGAAGGGTAGTAGGGACAAGCTTGGCGCTGAGGGTAGAGGTTCCGGGAAGAGAGGGTAGGGAGGACCTTGGATCGCTGAACTTCTTCGATGTTAATAAGGAGTCCACACAACAAAAGTTTGGGAACCTCTGGACCACACTATATTCCCATCATTAAGGGAGTTGCTAAAAGGTGACAACTGAAGTCTGCAGCTATTCCAATAAAATTATATGCCAATCATCATAATGAGACATCTAGTTATGGATTTAGACCTATAAATAATGTTGAGCTGCCCATATAGCCTGTGACAGCCAAATTGTACATAGTTTCCCTGTTAGCCCTGTATAAAGAACCCTGTTTTATTGTAAGTCCAGTGCAGACCTGCCTGCACTGCACAAATGTGTTACCTGTAAACCGCACTGATGTTAAATAGCGCGGTATAAAAAAAATATTAAATAAATACAAAAATAAATAAAAAATCTAACATTGTCCTTGAGTGATTATTGTATTGTTTGACTCTATGCTGAATTATGTTCAATAATATAAAAAATAACACAGGTACACTACCAAAAAACTGCCTCCAGTTTTGCAACTGATTCCTATAGATTTTGGGGTGCTGAATCCAGGAAAAATAGCCAAAATGTTCCATCACGTCACGTTTTCTTGCAAAATTAGATTTCTTACCCATATAAGGAATGTTCACATAATTTCTTTTTAGCCGACTGCAGTTTATTTTCTTGGCCCAAAATAGAGGTTGTAAAGGTTAACTAACTAGAAACACTCCCTCATGATATTTTAGAGTGTTTTGTATTCATTTTATACATTAACAGGACAATTGGGAGGCGGGGGGCTAAATCCAGTACTCGCGCTGGAGCATGTTCTTTCCTGTTCGACTCGCCTCGTTCGCTCGCTCAAACACGGTGGTTGCGACATGAACGTTCCTGTCAAATTTCAGTTTCTTGCAAGTTCATTATTACCTTTTGTTTGCTCAGTCGTAATCCAGCTTTATTCCAAAGTGGTTCACTACAGTTGTAGTTTGCAGTGCTGTGTATTTGTGATGGCTCACAGAGCCAGAGGTTGCGTCAACTCTCCGGACAGTTTTTGTTTTATTTGTGGGGAATATACCGTGAAAAAGCGGCAGAGGAACATTTCTGCATTTATTAAAAAAGTATATTTTGCCTATTTCGGTTTGAAGTTAGGCGATCAAGACAAACCGTGGGCTCCTCACAAAGTGTGCAAGACATGTGAGGAAGATCTACGCTTATGGATGAAAGGTAAAAAACAAGCATTTTGTTTCGGAATACCTATGATGTGGCGTGAACAAAGAGACCACAGCAGTGACTGCAATTTTGCTCTTGCATTGTGAAGGGATACAACTTAAAAAATAAGAACATAATAAGTTACCCCAACCTTCCCTCAGCAATTAGGCCTATGCCTCATAGCAACGAAGTACCTGTGCCTGAACCACCAAAATCTTTGGATCATATTTGTGTGGACGGTTCTGATCATGATGAGACTCATCAGATGGCTTTTCCCGATGAGTCCAGTACTTCCGAGTTTGAAACTGAACCAGATCCGAAACCTGAACTTTTCTCTCAAGCTGAATTGAATGATTAAGTCCGGGATTTAGGACTCCCAAAAGATGCTGCCCAACTGCTAGGTTCTCGGCTTAAACAGAAAAATCTATTGTCACCAGGAACAACTTTTTATTGGTACCGCAACCGCGAGACACAATTTTTGAAGTATTTCAGCAAAGAGGAAGATTTGGTATTTTGCAACGATATATACGGAGTGATGGAAAAGTTTAAACTCAAGTATGATCCTGCTGAATGGCGGCTGTTCATTGATTCGTCAAAAGACAGCATAAAAGGTGTTCTTCTTCATAATGGCAACACATTCGCTTCAGTTCCTATTGCTCACTCTGTTATTCTCCAAGAAAAATACGAGAATTTGGCCCTGATTCTTCAGAAGATTCGTTATGATGAGCATAAGTGGATGATTTGTGGAGACTTTAAAATTCTATCCATGCTATTAGGGCAGCAATCCGGTTTCACCAAATATCCCTGCTTCCTTTGCTTGTGGGATAGCCGGGCCCGCGACCTACACTGGGGAAAAAAGACTGGCCAATTCGGGAGTATTTGAGACCCGGTGAGAAAAATGTTCTTCATGAGAGCTTGGTACCTCGTGATAAAATTCTATTACCACCTCTCCACATTAAGTTGGGTCTCATTAAGCAATTCATCAAGTCCCTTCCAAAAGATGGTGAGTGCTTTCGGTACCTTTGCTCAAAGTTCCCCTGACTTTCTGAAGCAAAGCTAAAGGAAGGAGTGTTTGTTGGCCCTGATATAAGGAAACTCATTTCAGATGGAGCATTCGCTGAAACAATGTCTGAGAAGGAAAAAGAAGCCTGGGATTCCTTCAAGGATGTTGTTCTCAAATTCTTGGGGAACAGGCGGGATGAGAACTATAAGGATATTGTTGCCAGGATGCTCAATGCCTTCAAAGAACAAGGCTGTAACATGAGCCTGAAAGTCCATTTCTTGCACTCCCATGTGAACTACTTTCCCGAAAACTTGGGGGCGTACAGTGAAGAACAAGGTGAAAGGTTTCACCAGGACATCAAGGATGCAGAGAGAAGGTACCAAGGAAGATGGAACACCACTATGATGGCTGATTTCTGCTGGTTGCTGCTGCGGGAAACCCCAGATGAAAAATACGCCAAGCAGCGCACCAAGAGAAGCATTCGGGGGAAGAAGAAACGGGCCCACCAGGAGATTGATTGACCCAAGAATGACTTTAAAATCTAAGCTGTGTTGACAAATATTGTGTTTTTACTAAACTTTGAAATAAAAATTTGCTAGTTATTACCACAGTGTCGGATCTCATTTATTAGAATTTTATTTTCACACCATCGGGTGTTTGTCTTCATGTATTGCAATGGTGCGGTTTGCGTTTTCTATTCTTACATACATACCTGTACAACATTTTTTGCACATTTCTTTGCTTTGCTTTGTGTCTAACCTTGCTCTTATATGCTCAATGTTTGTGCACATGTATGTGGCTGTTTTAAGTGCAGACAATTTTGCTACCATCACAGTGTGTTTTGTTGACATTACTCTATTCTTATGTGCTGCCTTGTTACAATTTTCTTTATTCTTATTTGAATAACTACTAAACAATTAGTATAAAGAATTCATCCAAGAAACTTTTATCTCGATCGCACTCAATCTGAAACGTTCACCTCAAACTGCTAACCCAATGTAGCAAAAAATCTGTACGTGATGGAGCAAATTGGTTACCAGATTTGGATTCAGCGCACCAAAAAACATAAAAATCAATCGAAACATTAGAGGCAGTTTAAAAAAAAAAATTTTTAGTGTACCTGTGTAATTGGAATGGAGGAGTAGCCTAGTGATTAGAGCCTCATAGCCCAGAGCCCAGGAATTTGATTCCCACTGGCATTCCTTGTGACCTTGGGCAAGTCACTTTACTCTCCATTGCATTGGAAGAAAATGTCTGGCAATTTACTTCTGGTCATACCTTGCCAAGAAAGCCCAGGGGCTGCTGGGTTGCCAGGAGTCAGCATGGACTTGATGGCACTTAAAAAAACATATACAGTATATATAAAAAATAAAGGGCCACTATTAAAAAGAATTTAGTTGGCTAGCAGAACCTGCTAACCAGTTAAACCCCTCTCTGCTCAATATGCAATGACACTAATTGGTTAATGATGCTGAATATCACCACAAACCACTTTAGAAACATGCAGTTTGTTTTGGAGCAGTCTGTGGATAGAGCTGGGGCAGTCCAGTGCCTATCCAGTTAGTGGTAGTATTCAGCCGCTAACCGGATAGGTATTTGCATAAAGTTACAGTAGGACAGGCCAATGGCTTTCCTAACATTATCTGTTTTTTTGCTATCCAGTTAGCTGACCACCACTGCTGAATAGCGACCCCCCACATTTTCAATCTCCTTCTAACCCTTCAATTTTAAGATTTTCCAGCATTATCATACAATATGTAGCTATTGTTTGGATTAGGAACTCATCATGCTCCAGGCTGCAATGATTAAAACAAGAGTCCAGAGTGTATTATGATTTTAAATTAGAAATATTGGTTGTAATTGGATCAGTAGACATTTTCCATACACACAAATGTATTTAGTGTGCACAATGATTGTATTTGCTAAAAACAAAGTCTATTTAGGTTGTATGTTTCTGGGCTACCTGATCATCTCTTATCCTTTTGCAGCTGCAGGCTTTAACAATACATCACTGATTACCTTAATATGAGAATGCTGTATGAAGAATCACTGCAGCATCAGAGGTAACTCCAAGAGCAAGTCCATATTAACTTCGAGATTTATTGTGAAGATGGAGAGAGGCTGAATTGCACTAATCATAGTTTAATGAATTTTGCTGTCCTTTAGAATGTGAAAGCCATCAGAGAGCATCTGAGAAAGGATAAATCTCAACAAATTCCCCAGGATTCTAAACAATGTTTACTTTTGGTACTTATTTTTTAGGAATTTTTAAATTTTTTATTGAAATTTCAACATTGTTACAATTCACACAAGAATTTAAAGAAAAGGAGCCCTAATACAGTAAATCTGAAAGCAGAAATATATAAAGAAAAAAGAAAAAAATTCAGAAATCCTATAGCTCACAACAGGGGAGAAAGAAGCCAAATTAAAGCAACACAATAGGATTAAAAGAAATAGCCAAATCTTCTTGGTATCATCTCACTGTTCTACTATTACAAATTCAAGCTACCACAACAAATATGATTCCAACTGAAGCAGATCATAAAAGGTGCAACTGTGCTCCTGATAACCTCACAAGGCACTTATAGAGAAACCTCAAAGAGAAAGGAGATTCCTTTAGTGTTCAATCTGTTCCTACATTGGAGGAAAACGTTCCTCCTTACCTGTGTGGCTCTCGCCACATCAAAGAACATACTCGTCTTTTGTCCACAAAAATGAAATCTCTTTAAACTTAAAAGTAATTTTTGACTGATACTAGAGGGATGCTGGGCTGCATACAGCGAGGAATAACCAGCAAAAAGGAGGAGATGATACCAAGAAGATTTGTACAAGTTGTTGGTGAGACTTCACTTAGAATATTGTGTTCAGTTTTGGAGACCATATCTCACAAAGGATATAAAAAGACTTGAAACAGTTCAGAGGAAGGCAACCAAAATGATTGGGAACCTGTGCAAGAAAAGACTTGAAGACCTAAATATATATACCCTGGAGGACAGGAGGGACAGGGTAGATATGATACAGATCGTTAAATACTTAAAAGGTATTAATGAACAAACAAACCTTTTTCAAAGAAGGGAAAGCTGCAGAACTAGGGAGCATATGATGAAGCTGGAAGATGGTAAACATAAAAGCAACATCAGGAAATACTTTTTCACTGAAAGGGTGGTGGATGCTTGGAATGCCCTCCCGATGGAGGTGATGGGGGCAAATACAGTGACGGAATTCATAATGGCATGGGACAGACACAGTGGATCTCTTTATAGTAAGAGGAAGAAATCAAAGCAAATTTAAATATCTTTTATACTTCAATAAATAGAGGGGGGATGACCTGCATGTGGCGGCTTTCTTTACTGAAAGACGATTCAGTGAGGGGAGGGGGGAGTGAGAGCAGCTGATACAGGAGGGAAGGGAAGGAAGGATGTGCCTAACATCCATTCCCCCGAGGGAGCAGTATAGAGTGCACTGGCATCCATCCTGCAAAAGTGAAATCCTTTGCTTCCAAAAAGGTGAGACTGATCTTTAACTCAAAGCCTTCTCATCTACAGTGTGCCTGATCTCTGGTTCTCAGCCTGTCCGTACCTTTGTGTTCCAACCACAGCCCTCTCCTCCAAGGGAAATCCCACTGCTGCATATGGTTTCTCAGCTCCGCCTCACAAGCATAATCACTGAGCTGCTAAAGGAGCCATTAAAAAGCAGTGTGCTGCGGGCACGCCCGCACCTGGTGGGCCCGTGCCTAAGGGCCTCGTCAGATTGCCCTTTGGTGTGGGCCCTTAGGCGGGGAACGACGGTGGGGATTCTACTCACAAACAACGATCAATCGGCCATGAAATTCCCATCATCTAATACTACAAAGCTGTAAGTTTCTGGGTTTCTGCGGACATCACCGAAATCACTACACAATCCCGATAATTATCATCTGATCTCCTTGAACACACAATTCTGAATCCCATGTGTCTACTACTTAGCACTGCTTCCGTCACAGAAGTAAACTAACCGCCTCTAGGCTGCCTTCACTCAAGACTCCTGCATGGACTTCTGTGTTATATTATACTGTAGCCTTGAAGGGCAAGTCAACCCCAAGAGTATAATCCTCTTTCTATTCTCTATAATATAAGTTTGTCTTATCTCTCCCCTCACACCTTTACTATCTCCCTGCTCTTAAGCTGTTGTTATCTGATTTGCCGCTTAGCCCACCATTAGGCTACTCAAACTATCATTTTGTATCCTGATACATTGCTCTAACTATTCCACATGCAATAATTCTGAAAAGTAGCTTATTGATACTTTGCCTACCAAATCTTCCTCTGTTCCTTTGCAGTTCTGTATTTATTTATTTAACCAGTTTTCTATACCACCTTATCCTTCAATCAAAGTGGTTTACATTATGTAATCACTACAAACAGGTACTGGATACATTCCCTTGTCCCCAAAGGGCTCAAAATCTATGTGTACCTGAGGCAAAGGAGGGTTAAGTGACATGCCCAAGGCGTGCCTATAGGACTAGAACCCCAGTCCCTCTGGCCTAAGATTGCTGTCCCCAGATGGGACTTGAACCCCTGGCCTGAGGTATCATGTCCTAACCACTAGGCCACTCTGTATTGTGAACTTAGAACTGCTTCTAAGCACAACCATGAAGCTTACTTTCATGCTGATCCTCCTTGTACTCTTTGCTCCATTATCCATTGCTCTCCAATCCCAATTCCATACCCACCACATTCCAATAATTCCATATCATCCTAGAAATATCTATCCCTTTACTCACAACAAATTCCCATCGTTACTCTACACACACCACATTTGTAGACTAATATACCTCTCTCCCACACATGCCCACACAAATCATTCTCCCATCAATACTAAACACACTTTAAAAGTAGCCTCCTTAACATTAGATCAATCAGAAACAAAATAACTGCTATTATAGACCTTCTCCAAGACAGTAAGCTACATGTATTGTGCTTAACTGAAACATGGCTTACTCCCACAGACTCCATCTCACTCAACCAACTAACTGAATCCAACTATAATATCTTGCAAAGCCCTAGGTCTGGAAAGAGGGGCGGAGGCGTCCTTATTCTAACCTCAAAAGACCTCAAATTCACCTGCCACTGTAGTGAGAGTTCAGATAATATCGATCTTCTGATTATTGAAAATAAGAATATTAAAATAAGCCTTTTTTACAGACCTCCACTGCCCAACCCTGACAGCCTCATAATGAACCTGGAAACTGCCTACACCTCAACGCCGCATAAGCCTCACATAATTCTTGATGACCTTAATCTCCCATCATTGAATCGATCTCATGCCTCTCACTTTATAAACGCTATGCTTGAACTCGGATTTCATCAAATTGTTCAATCTCCTACGCATAGTAAAGGTAATATTCTTGACCTAATCTTCCTCCCCTCCCACATCTTACACAACACCCTCCTCTCGCCTCCTAATTTTCTCTTCTTACCCTGGACCGATCACTACCTAATCGACTTTTCTATCCTAGTAATGCTTACACCTAGCAGAACTAACAATATTACACAATTTAAAAATAAGTTCAACTCATATAATGAAGATACATTTTTAAATGACACCATACCGCATTTATATATCAGGAACTGGTTACAAGATAGAAAGCAGAGGGTAGGGCTAAATGCCAATTTTCCCAATGGAAAAAGGTGAATAGTGGAGTATCCCAGGGATCTGTGCTGGGTCAGCTGCTTTTTAACATATTCATAAAGGATCTGGAAAAAGGAATAACGAGTGAGGTTATCAAATTTGCAGATGACACAAAACTATTTTTTAAAACCCAATAGGATTGTGGAAAATTGCAAGAGGATCATGATAAATTGGAAGACTGGGCATCCAAATGGCAGATGAAATTTAATGTGGTCAAGTGCAAAGTTATGCACCTAGGAAAGAATAACCCAAACTATGGTTACACGATCCAAGGTTCCACACTGGAAACCACCACCCAGAAAAAAGATTTAGGCATCATCGTGGATAACATGTTAAAACCCTTTGCCCAGTGTGCAGCAGCGGCCAAGAGAGCAAATAGAATGCTAGGTATCATAAGGAAAGGAATGGAAAATAAAACAAAGGATATTATAATGCCTCTGTATCGTTCCATGGTGCGACCGCACCTTGAATATTGTGGGCAATTCTGGTTGCCGTGTCTTTAAAAAAATATAGCATTATTAGAAAAGGTACAGAGAAGAGCCACCAAAATGGTAAATGGGATGAAAGGATACTCCTATGAAGAGAGGCTAAAAAGGTTAGGGCTCTTCAACCTGGAAAATAGACAGCTGAGGGAAGATATGATAGAGGTCTATAAATTAATGAATAGAGTGGAACAGGTAAACGTAGATTGATTGTTTACGTCATCAGAATATAAAAAGACTAGGGGACATGCAATGAAGCTACAGGCTAACCTATTTAAGACTAATAAGAGAAAATATTTTTTCACTCAACGTGTAATCAAACTCTGGAATTTGTTACCGGAGGATATAGTAAAAGCTGTTAGTGCAGCTGGGTTTAAAAAAGGTTTGTACAAGTTCCTGGAGGAAATGTCCATAAACCATTATTAAAAGGGACATGGGATGTCACTGCTTAACCCAATATAAGCATTGAGGAACCTGTGTCTTTTGGGGAAACTGCTAGGTATTTATGACCAAGGTTGGCCACTGTTGGAAACAGGATACTGGGCTTGATGGACCTTGGTCTGACCCAGTATGGTATATCTTATGTTCTTATATTCCTCCGATACTGATCTTGATGTTGTCATTAATAATTGGAACACCATCATCTTGAAGGCAGCACACAACGTCAAACCTAAAAACTCCAAAAATTGGTACACCTCTGATCTCCGGAAGTATAAGCAAGCTCTGAGAAAATTGGAATACAAATGGAGAGCAACAAGATCCCACACTAACAACCAGGCCTACATGTCTATGCTCAAATCCTATAAGGAAGCAGTAAACAATAGGAAAAAGGATTATCACTCTAAACGTTTGACAATAGCACTTAACAGACCTAGAGAGCTCTTCACAATTGTCAGATCACTCATTAAAACCCCTAACCCTGATTCGGACCTTATCCAAATTGATCCCCAAAGCCTAGCTATTATATGAGCAAACTTATACCTATATCCACTTGTTAGCCCCCATCTAGCCCCAATAACCATGCGTCAAATAATGTCATTCACCTAAACCAAGATACATGGTCCTCATTCTATCCTATCACCATCAAACAACTTAAAAATATAATAGCAAACTTTAACACCACCATATCCCCTGCCGATCCATGTCCTGTTAGATGGATTAAGTCCACAAGAGATGATTTCTCCCCAATCATACTTAAAATAGTTAATAGATCCCTGGAGACAGGCCAAATGCCAACAACACTGAAACAGGCAATCATTCGACCTATCCTCAAACCCAATGTAACTGATAAATCTCTCCAAAATTCTTATCACCCCATCTCTAGCCTTCCTCTGCTGACAAAAATTATCGAAAAATCAGTACAGATCCAATTACAGAGGGCATGTATCCTTTAGTTAGTGAAGAACATAAGATCATAAGCTCTTCACTAACTAAAGGATACATGCCCTCCACACTCAAACAAGTCACAAGTCAAGTCAAAGAACACCTCAACCAACACAGACTCCTCGAATTACCGCCCCATCTCCAGGCTCCCATTCCTATCTAAAATAATTGAAAAGACAATACACAAACAACTCCAAGACCACATCGACCTGCATGCCCCCCTGGATCCACATCAACATGGATTTTGACCCAATCACAGTATGGAAACCCTCCTCATCCACCTCTTTGACACACTAATAAGAGGGATTGGCAATCTAAATACTGGTTTCCTTCTCGTTTTTGTGGACATCTCCTCAACCTTCGCCACCATATCTCACAGCATCCTACCACAATGTCTCTCCAACATTGGACTTCATGGTACAACCCTCAATTGGTTCAACTCCTACCTCAGTAACAGACATCAAAAGGTCAAAATTGGTCCTAATACATCAACCCCATTTCTCTCAATTCAATGAGTGCCTCAAGGACCCTCCCTGTCCACCTCCTTTTCAACATCTACTTACAGCCAATATGTAACATCTTCAAACAGCACAAGATCCACTATGCAATTTATGCAGATGACATCATGGTCTACTCCCCTATCCACCTTGATGTGCCTGACTACTCAAATATTACCGAGAGCCTCATGGAAATGAGCAACTGGCTGGCATCCAACAACCTCCAAGTCAACTTTAAGAAATCAGAAGCTCTATTCATAACATGGGACCCTTCATTCTCCCCCCCCCCCCCCGCATCTATATCTATAGCAGACACAATAATAGCAATAAAGGAGGAAGCACGATACTTAGGTATCACCATTGACTGTTTCCTCAACCTACAAGCACACATTACTTATTTACTTATTTATTTAATTATTAGTGCTTATTTACAGCTTTTTGTGAATCAAAGCGTTTTACAGAGAACTCAAGTATTGAACATTACATTAAGCAAAACATATATGTAACATCTTAACAGGGAGTGAAATGGGAAAAGGGACGAATTAACTTAAATCAGCAACAGCTGATTTAAGTTATAACTATGTACAGAGAACTAAGCATATATATAAATTAGTTACAATGAACTTGAAAGCATCTTGAAAAGTGTGAGGACTGTAGTTTTACATGTAGAATTGTCACTAGGTGACTGGTTCACAAAAGTGCTCCTTGAACAGGAATGTTTTAGCAGTTTACGGAAGGCTTTAGGATCCTTAGGGGTATGTTTACTAAACTGTCTTAATGTAGCAGCAGCGTTGTTATCATGCGATTATCAGCAGCGGCGTTAAGGCACACTAATGCTGTGAAATCCGGCTCTGAAGGGTAGAGTAAGGCCTCCCAGAGGGCGGAGATAGGGGTCAATGGGTGGAGAGTGGGCGGGGAGAGGCTCCAGGAACACTAACGCTGTGAAATCCAGGTCTGAATACTAACGCCAGTGAAAATCTCGCATTAGAGGCACATTTGCAGGAGAGAGAAACCATTTCAGTCATCAATGTACAGCAAAGGCAGAGAAACCCAGAAAAGCGATAGTAGTGATACATGTGCAGGAACCAAAACGGCAAATAAACATATAAAATGACCAGAACCACATCTGAAATCCCAATAACCAAGCTGGCCAATAGTGATATTAATGATAAACATAAAGCAACACTACTGACAAAGCGTAAAAAGGAAGATATCATGTTTGGAAGGGTCTATGCTCTGTCCCCCTACAAAGTGAATGATCCCATATTGAAATAGCGGTGATCAGGGTTTTTGTCATTTACATTGGGCAGGTTTGTTAGGGCATGCACATGTGCAGCAACAGCAGAGTGGGCACGTAGGAAAGGGCCAATGTACTGATGCTGTAAATGGGATACAGGGGGCTGCAGGCGGCACATGCTGTGGTCCAGCTGGGGCACAGTGCGGACTAGGCAGATGCCTAGGTGGCACATAGGAATGCCGAAACTGTAAAGCAGCAAGACAGCAACTGATGAGGGACCAACATGGGCATGAGTGTGTGTCCCACAGTGTCACAGGGGATATTACCCAGCAGGTACCCTCAAGGGCACATAACATTGTCAGGCGGTGCTGGGGGGAAGCGCGCAAGTCCATGTAGGCACCCCTACCCGAGAACCCACACCATAGGCAGCTGCCTACCAGCACACTGGATGGCCTGGGACTGCGCACCACCAGCACCACCGGCATAAGGGCATGTCAGCATGGTGGCGGAGGTGGCAGTGGCAACTGCCCCCAGCAGACCACAGCCAAGCCCCGTTTATGTGGGTGCCGTGCACTGCAACAGACAAGGTCTGTCTGATGAACAGTCATGGTATCTCCAGGGAATAACCTGCCCCTGTGGCAACAGTTTGGTGCAGTACACACAGCCAGTGTGTTCAGGGGCAGAAGGTAACAAGTTCAAGTCCCAGCTGTAGCTCCTGCTAACCTTGTCCCCATGTTTTACCCAGTACTAAACCGTGGTAATAAAGATGGGACCTTTATTGCAGATAAATTAAACATGCCTGAAATGCCTGTATTTTACCCTACAGATCATAGACACCATAAACATGTGCAATCCCTAGAGCAGAGTTTCCCAACTGCAGTCCTGGAGGGTGAAACACCATCCCCCCTCTATTTATTGAAGTATGCATCGCCCCCATTGTATGCAAATGTATCTCATGCATATTCATTAGGGACAGCATGAAAACCTGAACAGTGTTTGGCCCACCAGGGCTGGAGTTGGGAACCTCTGCCCTAGAGCAGTGGCCAACAGGGGCAGAAACACCCACACCCACAGGCTCCACTATCCAAAGTCTCACGGAGAGTCAGGCTGTTGGGCCCTGCGTGGAGCAGCATCTCCCAATACTGGCACCTGCATATCTTAGCAATGCCGTCCTAAACTTGGGAACACGTTCCACATATATCAAAAGGTTGCTATAAGAACATAAGAACATAAGATATGCCATACTGGGTCAGACCAAGGTCCATCAAGCCCAGTATTCTGTTTCCAACAGTGGCCAATCTAGGTCATACGTACCTAGCAGTTTCCCCAAGGGACACAGGTTCCACAATGCTTGTATTGGTTCAAGCATTGATATCCTGGGTCCCTTCTTAATAATGGTTTATGGACCTTTCCTCCAGGAACTTGTCCAAACCTTTTTTAAACCCAGCTACACTAACAGCCTTTACTACATCCTCCGGTAACAAATTCCAGAGTTTGATTACACGTTGAGTGAAAAAATATTTTCTTTTATTAGTCTTAAATAGTTTACCCTGTAGCTTCATTGCATGTCCCCTAGTCTTTCTATATTCTGATAAGGTAAACAATCGATCTACGTTTACCCGTTCCACTCCGTTCATTAATTTATAGACTTCTATCATATCTCCCCTCAGCCGTCTCTTTTCCAGGTTAAAGAGCCCCAACCTTTTTAGCCTTTCTTCATAGGAGTAGCCTTCCATCCCCTTTACCATTTTGGTGGCTCTTCTCTGAACCTTTTCTAAAATTGCTATATCCTTTTTAAGATACGGCGACCAGAATTGCACACAATATTCAAGGTGCGGTCTCACCATGGAACGATATAGAGGCATTATAATATCTTTTGTTTTATTTTCCATTCCTTTCCTTATCATACCTAGCATTCTATTTGCTCTCTTGGCCGCCGCTGCACACTGGGCCGAGGGTTTTAACATGGTATCCACAAGGACGCCTAAATCTTTTTCTTGGGTGGTGGTTCCTAATGTGGAACCTTGCATCGTGTAACCATAGTTTGGGTTGTTCTTCCCTAGGTGCATAACCTTGCACTTCTCCACATTAAATTTCATCTGCCATTTTGATGCCCAGTCTTCCAATTTATCAAGATCCTCTTGCAATTTTCCACAATCCTCCTGGGTTTTAACAACTTTAAATAGTTTTGTGTCATCAGCAAATTTGATAACCTCACTCGTTATTCCACTTTCCAGGTCATTTATGAATATGTCAAAAAGCAGCGGACCCAGCACAGATCCCTGGGGTACACCACTATTCACCTTTCTCCATTGGGAAAATTGGCCATTTAGCCCTACCCTCTGCTTTCTATCTTTTAACCAGTTCCTGATCCACAGTAGTACACTGCCTCCTATCCCATGACTCTTTAGTTTTGCCAAAAGTCTCTCATGAGGGACCTTGTCAAAGGCTTTCTGAAAGTCCAGATACACAATATCAACCGACTCACCTTTGTCCACCTGTTTATTCACTCCTTCAAAAAAACATAACAGATTAGTAAGACAAGATCTTCCTTGTCTAAAGCCATGTTGGCTGTCTCCCATTAGGTCATGACTATCTATATGCTGAGTAATTTTATTCTTTATGATGGTTTCTACCATTTTTCCCGGTACTGATGTCAGGCTCACCGGTCTGTAGTTTCCCGGATCACCCCTCGAACCCTTTTTAAAAATTGGTGTTACATTGGCGATCCTCCAATCCTCAGGTATTAGAGATGATTTTAATGATAGTTCACAGATTACTGATAGTAGGTCTGCAATCTCAAATTTCAGTTCTTTCAACACCCTTGGATGTATACCATCCGGCCCAGGTGATTTGCTACTCTTCAGTTTATCTAATAGTTGTAGGACATCTTCCCGATGTATCGATATTTCCTTCAATTCTTCCACACCTTTAAATACCACTTCAGTCGTGGGTAACATCCCTACATCTTCCTCAGTAAAGACCGAAGCAAAGAATTCATTCAGTCTCTCCGCTATCGCCTTGTCGCCTCTTAGTGCTCCTTTAACCCCTTTATCATCTAATGGACCAACTGACTCTCTCACGGGTTTTTTGCTACGAATGTACTTGAAAAGGTCTTTATTTCGCGTTTTTGCTTCCGCAGCAAGCTTCTTCTCAAATTCTCTCTTTGCCTGCCTTATCAATGCCTTGCATTTGACTTGCCAGTGCTTGTGCTGTTTCCAGGTTTCATCATTTGGCTCTTTTTTCCATTTCTTGAAAGATGCTTTTTTGGCAACAACAGCCTCTCTGACCTCAGCTTTAAACCATGCTGGCAATTTTTTGGACTTCCTTCCACTTTTCTTAAAGCGTGGAATACAGCTGGTCTGGGCTTCCAAGATAGTATTTTTCAACAACACCCAAGCTTGATGTACGTCTTTAACCTTTGCAACTGCTCCTTTTAGTTTTTTCTTAACTGTTTTCCTCATTCTATCATAGTCTCCCTTTCGAAAGTTAAGGGGTAGTACTGTGGATTTCCTTACTATCCCTCCTCCACTAATTAAATCAAAGGCGATCATGCTATGATCACTATTGCCAAGTGGCCCCAACACCCTTATCTCTTGCACTACATCTGGTGTTCCACTAAGGACTAGGTCTAATATTGCTTCCCCTCTGGTTGGTTCATGAACCAGCTGCTCCAAGAAGCAGTCATTTATTTCATCTAGGAACTTTATCTCCCTAGCATGTCCTGTTGTGACACTGACCCAGTCGATGCCGGGGTAATTGAAATCACCCATTATTATTACTGCACTGTAACTTTTGCTAGCTTCCTTGATTTCTTTGAGCATTTCATCATCCATTTGTTCATTCTGGCCAGGCGGACGATAGTACACCCCCACTGCCATCGCCTTCCCCTTTTTACATGGAATTTCAATCCATAGAGATTCTACAGCAAATTTTGTTTCTTGCAAAACTTTAATCCTTTCTGACTCAATGCCCTCTCTAACATAGAGCGCAACCCCTCCACCAATTTGATCAGCTCTATCATTTCGATATAGTTTGTACCCAGGTATCACAGTGTCCCACTGGTTGTCCTCCTTCCACCATGTCTCTGATATTCCAATCATATCTAACCTCTCGTTTAGTGCTATATATTCTAACTCTCCCATCTTGTTTTGTAGACTTCTAGCATTTGCATACAAGCATTTTAGAGACTGTATTTTATTCATATTAATTTGGCTATTGGTAGACATGGGTAATTTGGGATCTTTAAGTTCTGTCTGCTCCATACTCGAGGGCATTTGGGCTACTTTACTCTTTTTTGGAACCTCTCTGCTTTTTGTAGTATCCTTCAAGGATACATTCTTCCGAACCATGCGCTCTTGGGCGACTGTCGGCTTTCCCCTATTATCTAGTTTAAAAGCTGCTCTATCTCCTTTTTAAAGGTTAATGCCAGCAGCCTGGTTCCATCCCGGTTAAGGTGAAGCCCATCCCTTCGGAAGAGCCCCTCCTTTCCCCAGAATGTTCCCCAGTTCCTAACAAATCCGAACCCCTCATCTCTGCACCATTGTCTCATCCACGCATTGAGACTCCGGAGCTCTGCCTGCCTATTGGGTCCTGCGCGTGGAATGGGAAGCATTTCGGAGAACGCTACCCTGGAAGTTCTGGATTTCAACTTCCTACCTAAAAGCCTAAATTTAGCTTCCAGAACCTCCCTACCACATTTTCCTATGTCATTGGTACCAACATGTACCAAGACAGCAGACTCCTCCCCAGCACTATCTAAGACCTTATCTAGGCGGCGTGTGAGGTCCGCTACCTTCGCACCAGGCAGGCATGTTACCAGGCGATCCTCACGTCCACCAGCCACCCAGCTATCTACATGCCTAATGATCGAATCACCAACTATAACTGCTGTCCTAACCCTTCCCGCATGGGCACTTGGCCCTGGAGAAACCTCCTCGGTGCGAGAGGGGTTTACATCACCTGGAGGACAGGTCCTAGTTACAGGATCACTTCCTGCCACACCAGGGTGATGCTCTCCTGTCACGTGACCTCTCTCCTCCATGGCAACAGGGATGCTGCCAGACTGGAGGTGGGACTTCAGGACTATATCCCTGTAGGTCTCGTCTATGTACCTCTCTGTCTGTCTTATGTTTTCCAAGTCTGCTACTCTAGCCTCTAGAGAACGGACTTGTTCCCTGAGAGCAGAGAGCTCCTTGCACCTAGTGCACACGTAAGACCTCTCACCAGCTGGGAGAAAATCATACATGTGACACTCAATGCAAAAGACTGGAAAGCCCACATCCCGCTGCTGGACTGCTGTCTGCATCTTAGTTTTAAGTTTGTGTTTAGATCTTTAAGTTCTATATGTACTAAAGGGTGCAATGGATATTTATACCACTAAAACTGTACCTAAGAAGTTTAATATACCTTGTTCACCTGAAGCTTAATTAATCTCAGGTCCTTGGTGTATGACTGATTTGGGTAATGAGCTTCACCTGAGAGCACCTCCTATCTTTTAAGTTGTGCAAGTACCTATAAAGCTGTGATTTTCCCAGGGGAGGGTGGGTGTGGGGAGGGAGGGAGGGATATAACACTTATTAAAAAAGGGCTGCTACACAGTACCTTGTCCTGTGCTGCTGAGGAAAACTATATTCTGATTTGATTTAAATTATAGCTCTTTGCTGCTACTAGGCTCTAACCTATTATGAAATTTAAACTACAAGCTCTCTGCTGGATTCTAAATTTAACCAGAAAGTTCTCTTCTGTGTTTTAATTTGAAACTAAAAGTACTTTGCTGATGCTAGGCCCTGAGTGACTATGAAATTTAAACTACAGCTGTCTACTGGGTATGAAAGGTAACCAGAAAGTTCTCTTCTGTGTTGTTAAATTGAATCTTAAACTGTTGCTACTAGGCCCTGACTGATTTAACAAAAAAAATAGTGGGTTCACAGATTAATTAGCTTTAAAAGAAAAACAATTCCTTTCAGAAAAATTCCCAGAAGTATATACTCACAATTTCAGATTTCTCTCCAGAAGTAACAGCCCCCCTTTCCAGTCCGTCAAGACAGGGTCACAGAGCTCTGGTTGAGCTATTTATGCTTGTGCTGATGATGTAAGCAGTGACCTACTTCCTGGGTAATTAACAGTCCTTGCTTGGATAGAAGGAGTCTTTCAAAATGGCCTTTTGAACTGCCAGCTGGTGTTAACACCTATTGAAAAAGCTTCACAGGTTGCTTGCCCACTAGGTAGAAGGCCTCTTTGTAAAGGTCTCTAGAAGACTTTATATGCTGCTCAAGGAGAATTGACCTTGTTTTGCCTCTTGTGCTAAGCTATATTCTGATTTGATTTAAATTATAGCTCTTTGCTGCTACTAGGCTCTAACCTATTATGAAATTTAAACTACAAGCTCTCTGCTGGATTCTAAATTTAACCAGAAAGCTCTCTTCTGTGTTTTAATTTGAAACTAAAAGTACTTTGCTGATGCTAGGCCCTGAGTGACTATGAAATTTAAACTACAGCTGTCTACTGGGTATGAAAGGTAACCAGAAAGTTCTCTTCTGTGTTGTTAAATTGAATCTTAAACTGTTGCTACTAGGCCCTGACTGATTTAACAAAAAAAATAGTGGGTTCACAGATTAATTAGCTTTAAAAGAAAAACAATTCCTTTCAGAAAAATTCCCAGAAGTATATACTCACAATTTCAGATTTCTCTCCAGAAGTAACAGCCCCCCTTTCCAGTCCGTCAAGACTGGACTATGATTAATGTCAGCTAACAAATTCTAAGTTAAACACAATTTGTTGATAGAGATTCATCATAGCAACCTTTCTGATATCTGTGGAGTGTGTTTCAGTTATTACTTCTGACAGTGTTTACCACCCCGTGGAGTGACCCCAACAGTATCGCGTACCATAGCAATGCCCGCACTGTGCCTAGGCCAATGTGAAACAGTTTATAAAGTTGATCCGCCTGTGGGAGAGTGTTGTTTTCTTCAAAATGTTAACATTTGTATGGCACCTATCAACACATACTCTTATTAAAACACTGTGTAGGCAGCCAAATTCTGCAATGGTCATGTGTCCTTTGTACATACATGCTTTAGCGGTGAGTGTGCCACCTGTGTGCATGTGTCAGTGTGTATTTGTGATACATACATTGTCCCTGCCCCACAACAGGCTGTGTTGAGCGCCATGTGCGCTGACGGACGTATCCCCTGCTGACACCGTGATGTAAACATGCACTGCACTGTCCACTAGAAATTGACACAGGCACATTGTCACAGATAGTCGGTCTGTAGCAGGGGTGCAGCACATGATAGGATGGTGAGGAGGTGCGGGTGTGGTACCCATGATGCAGCGTATATGTGATGTATGCAGGGACCCACGTGTCAGTCAGTGCATTAGTCAGTGGGACTCACTAAGATGGGGTTTGGTGGGGTGAAGGAGCAGCGGCACACTACAAGAGCTGGAGGGGGCTAAACAACTGACAGTAGTTTGGTATATCTGTACATCATGTCTGCCTGCTAAGCATGTGCGTATAGTATGCCACCGTGTCCCTGGTGTGTGTCCGACAGACGGGTCACCCATGTAGATAGCCTGATGTGGATGATATGCGGGGATAGAGGGGGGGACATACCCCACAATGTGGGCTGAACAATCAGACATGTGCAGCAGGTGGCAGGAGGAGTGAGTGTATAACACCAGGCAGATGTATGGCCGTGAACACATGGCACGGTGCATGGGACACAGGGCATGTGTGCACCGCTCTGTAATGACCGATGTTGGTGCAGACACCCCACCAGCCTGTGACATGGTAGAGCACAGGTGACCATGCTAACCCCAATTGGTACAGCCCACTCAGGGAACCCCCAACACAAAGGAAGGACACGTGCATGTCGGTGAACAAAGGTATTGTGTCATTTAATGTGGTTTACAATCCAACTTGCATTCACACATCTATGGCCTGCATGACCGCCCCTGTCCCTGCCCCCTCCCATGTCCCCCCACACCCCTTGCTGCTGCTGCTGCTGCCGCCGCCACCTCTGGTGCCATTGCAGGCCGCATGATATGTCCCGCCATGGCCTCGAGGGCATCCGCCACCCAGCCTATGCCAGCTGTGAGATCCACAGCAGTCCCTCGCAGCTGCCATATCTCCTGGGTGTGCTCCCTGGTGCCCCTGCAGAGCCCACACACCGCCTGCATGAGGGCCTGAACCGCCTGGCATTTGGCACGCTGGAGCTGCTGCTGGCCATGCATCTCCATCCGTATACCAATCAGCGCCTGGCGAGTGCCTGTGGGAGGGGAACAAGGTGACCTGTGAGACATCTGTTGCCCAGACCCCAACGTGTATGACCTGCCTGTTCCCCACTGAGCCATACCAACCACCCCAGGCATGGCCAGGAGGGCATATGTATGTGTGGAGTCCCACTGTCATCGTGCGCGTGTGTGGCCCCACCGCTGTGTCTGGGTGTTGGTGTGCTACAACAGCACATGCAAATATCCTGCCAGTTGCCTACCTGTAGCATCCCTGTGTGTGGATGCCGTATGTGCCCACAGCTCCTGGAGGATGACAGGCACTGCGCCTGTTGTTGCAGTGGATGGCCCTGGCGGTGGAAATGTGGGGCTCACCCCCGCAACCTCGGGCCCCTCCCCAGCCACTGTGGTGCCTGTCCCCCTGCTCTTCTGGGGTGACCCTTCGTCCTCCTGAGTGGCCACCTCCTCAGACTGCACCTCGGCCCATGGGGTGTCTGGGGCGTTGCTGATGGCAACCTCTGTATGTGGTGCCTCATCAACCTCCGCAGGCTCTGGCTCACCGCCACTGTACTCCTCAGCTACCTCGATGGCCTGGATGTTACCTGGGGGGAGGGGGAAACAAGGTACACAGTAGATATGGGGTGTCACAGACAGAGATGTAGAGCACATTGTAACGTTGACACATATTTGTGTATGTAGCCCTTGTGTTCCTCTGTCTCTCTTACCTGGTCAGCCATGGGGACAGGAACTCTCTTGCCTGCTCCTTCTTCACCCCCTGTACCCCCTCCACCATGCCTTGTATGCACAGAACTAACCCATTTGATGGGAATGCCCCAGGAGTGGAGGAGTGGCCTAGTGTTTGGGGCAAGGTACTTCAGGCCGAAAGGTTGGGGGTTCAAATCTCACTAGAGGACAGCAACCTTGGGCCAGAAGGACTGGGGTTTCTAGTCCCACAGGTGCTCCTTGTGGTCTTGGGCAAGCCACTTAACCCTCCATAGCCCATTTTCTCTGTAAAATAGTTATCTCCAAGATATAATGCCCTGTTCAATGTAATTTCAGTTTGTTCAATGTAAACCGCACTGATGCAGAATAGTGCGGTATAAAAGAGAATGTAAATAAATAAATTTCCTAACCCACATCTGGGGTGCAGACATCCAAGTCTGACTTGGAGCATGGAGTACGCATGTGTGGATTACTCCCCAACCTTGGATGTCCTCACCGCATCTCAGATATATCAACATCTTGACCTATATGCACGCCTACATCTGCCCAGGGCAAGAATGGAGGGATTTCATTCTTTCAGACAGATATGTGGAAGGTTTTGGGAAGGAGGTTTGACTCTATCCCCTATAATGTCCATGTGCAAACACTAATGGGGAATGTGGACTCAGGTATATGTTTCCCTACGTCGGACACATCTGCTCCTAGGACATGGGCCCGCTACCCCCCATGGCATGCCCAGCGTGTGCGTGGTAGATAACTGTATGTGTGCTGCATGTCCAGAACATGCTCGCTTGGGGATCAGCCGTGTCCAGCACCGGTGAGAGTCCATGGATATAGATGGGACCTAGGTGCTCAGCCAGCTGCTGCTCCAGGGGCGTGAGGCTGGGGATGAAGGGGCTGCCCCCGCCAGTGCCACTAGCATGTCGGCATTCTACAGTCATGTGTGCACGGACCCCCCGCCTGATATCATTAAACCTCTTACGGAGGCTGTCAAGGTCCCTTGGTGGCCCCCCAGCCTGTGCCATGGCCTCCTGCACCTCCACTCACACATGGGTCCATACACTAACTGTTGTGCGTGAGCTCATGCACCAATACAGCTCCTCATAGTGTTCAAGGACACTTGCAGGCAGGTTGTGGTTTTTCTGCTGGCTGAACCATATCGCCCTCTTCCTCTCCCCATCCGGCACAGGTGTCCACCTACGCTTGCCTGTGGTATGCTCCTCAGGCTGCTCCTGGGTGGTGCCAGCCATACAAGATGGGCCGGCAACCTAAGACACAGGGTGTTCCAACCCTCTCGTCTCTGGGGACTGCGGCCCTGCCGTTTCTCCGGACACCCCACCTATTGTGTCCTGCCGCAGCACGTTAAAGCTCTCCCTGTCCTCCCTCTGCATCCCGGACCTGTCTTACCTCTTGTGGCCTTGCCCCTCCCCCATCACCTTCACCAGCCCTCAACACCTTAGCCACTCACCAGCCCTGCCTGCTGTTACCTCTGCCATGCAACAACCCAGCCACTCACCACCACCACCACCGCTGACCACCCTTGCCACTCACCTCCCCCACCACTCACCAACCCAGCTACCTACCTCCCTCACTGCTCACCAACCCTGCCACTCTCCACGCCGACCCTGCCTCTGACCCGCCTTTCACTTCGACACCAATAACGCACACCTCCAACCTCACTCGGCAGCACTAACCTCTCAGCGTGTACCATGTGTGCGCGTTGATTTATGGACTTTCGGACGTCTGCACGTGTGTGTGCACGTTGCGCATGCACACAGTTGATGCATAAGGTGCACATGTGCAAGACGTCTACATCTCTGTGCATGTGCTGTGCCAGGATACGCGCAAGCTGTACTGAATGGTATGGTGTGGGCTAATGCGCAGCTGCGTATGCCTCCACAACACTAATACATAGTCTGCATGCTCATGTGTGTCGCACGGTTCTGCTAACCCCTGGTGCCTATGGAACGGCTGTGGAGCCATGCGCCGCATATCCGCAGACTCGTACACATCTTACGCATGTGCAGCGCATGGCTCTGCTAACCCCTGGCGCCTATGGAATGGCCGCAGAACCATGCGCCGCACATGTGCAGACATGTACACGTCTTGTGCATGTGCGGTGCACGGCTCCACATACGCACCCTACGCATCGCCTGTGCTCATTGACAACGTGCGCACACATGCGCAGACGTCTGAAAGTCCATAAATCAATGTGCACACATGGTACATGCTGAGGAGTTAGTGCTGGCAAGCAAGGTTGGAGGCATGCGTTATTGGTGTTGAAGCAAAAGGAGGGTCAGAGGCAGGTTAGGCGTGGAGTGTGGCAGGGTTGGTGAGCAGTGAGGGAGATAAGTAGCTAGGTTGGTGTGTGGTGGGAGAAGTGAGTGGCAAGGTTGGTGAGTGGTGAGAGAGGTGAGCGGCGGCACTGGTGAGTGCTGAGGGAGGTGTGTGGCTGGGTTGGTGTGTGCTGGGGGAGGTAGGTGACACGGTTGGTGGGTGGTGGGTGAGGTAGGTGGCAGGGTTGGTGGGCACTGTTCCCTCTAAGCTGTGCGTGTGTGCGCGTACACACAGCTTGCCGAGTGAGCGCACATACTTTACAACAGAGTGCACAAAAGTTACGGTTCTGATTCTAATAGAAAACAACACAGACGTCTTAAAATTTAAAATTTGTGATTGTAATTACTAGAAATGTTCCCCTTCATTTAGTAATCGTCTATTTTCATTTAATTCGATTAAAATCAATGTGGTGTACATACTGTATTCTGATGTGTAGTCAAATTTTAAAGTATATAACGCTGAGTGTCGTTATGTGGCGCACAAAAATTTAACCTTCCTTCAAAAGTTGCACAGCTGATATTTTATGCGCACACAGCCTACAGAAAATTAGAGGGAACATTGTTGGTGGGTGGTTGGTGAGGTAGGTGATACAGTTTGTGAGTAGTGGGTGAGGTAGGTGACATGGTTTGTAGGTGGTGGGTGAGGTAGGTGATACGGTTGGTGTGTGGTATGGTTGGTGGGTGGTGGGTGTGGTGTGTGGCTGGGTCAGTGTTTGGTGGTGGAGGTGAGTGGCAGGGCTAGCGTCAGGTGGGGTGGTGAGGGGGGTTGGGTTAATAGTGTCCGCTATGGCAGCCTTTGTGGTTGCTTCATGTACACTGGGGGATGTGGATGGCTTGCGGTTGCCTGACGAGGGAGATGGTGTCCATGGGGCTGGGGCATGGGGCGGGGGTGCAGGCCTGCTCCAACACTGACCTGCAGCTGTGGGGGAAGGCCAGGCAGGGGCTGTGCTGGCACAATGCAGGAGGCGTGCAGAGTTTCAGGCCCACCAGCCTCACCTCTACAGGCCCAGGGCCCGGCTCCAGGGCATGCGTGAGGACCAGGTCATCTCCCTCTACCGCCTGAGCACAGGGGCTATTGGGGAGTTCTATGAGGATCTTAGACCTGACCTCGAGCCCTTGACTGGTCGGTCACATGCCATACCGGGTTTGGTCAAGCTCATTGGTGCCCTACATTTCTTTGCCTCTGGCTGTTTCCAGTCATCTGTGGCTGCAGTGGGTGGCATGAGCCACCCCACCTTCTCACGCTGTCTCCACCAAGTACTGCGTGCCATGATCAGCCGGATTGGGAATTACATTGTATTTCCCAACACTAGGCAACAGTGGGGGACCCTGAACCAGGCCTTTGAGGCATTTGCCGGGTTACCACACGTGATGGGAGCTATTGATTGCACACATGTTGCCCTGGTCCCGCCCAGAGACAGGGAGGCAGTGTTATGCAACCGCAAACACTACCACTCCCTGAATGTTCAGGTTGTATGTGATGCAGGTATGCGTATTCTGAATGTGGTTCCGCGGTTTGCAGGGTCCACCCATGACTCCTATATCCTGCGTCACTCGGCACTGTTCAGACAATTTGAGGCAGGACAATTTGAGGACTGTGTCCTGCTGGGTGGGTATTTGTCATCTCTGAAATGCACACTGTATACCCCTGCTATCTGTCCACACACATGTCTGTCTTTGACGTGTGTCCCGAGTTGTGTGTGTGTGTCATCTGTGTGTGTGGGGGAGCTGCCGGAAGGGAGGTGGGGTTGACGCCAGGTCCTCTGTGCTGCAGTGCTGTGTGTTGGTGGCACATTGACATTTGACATTTCATGCCATTTGGCATTGTGTGTTTAAGCTGGCACGGTACGACACACATGTATGCTTCCTGTTTATCAACAGTGTGGTGTTGTCTATGCCATCCTGCCTGCCACGGTGGGGTAACTGTTCCTGTCGCATAATCTGTTTGTGGGGAATAGCATGACTGTCACATGCTTGCACATGTGTGCATCTCTGCCCTTGTCCAGGGTGTATTGCATGGGTGTCTCTGATGTGTTCAGGCCTGCCGCAAATAACTTTTGGCCTCTGGTGTCTGCCCATGTGTCTGCTGTGGTTCAGGTTATTGCTGTTTGCACTCCGTCTACCTCACCCGTGCTCTGTATCTCACACCTCCAGACAATGGCGCATAGTGGTTGTGTCCCATCATTTGTTCCCTTATGTTTCTCTCTGACCTGTAGATGCTGTGGGTCTGCACGTACATTCATGTGTGCATGTGTGCAGACATTAGGTACTGTTTTAACGTTCAACATTTCTTTCTGCAGGTGACGCAGGATATGGGTGTCGGCCTTGGTTGCTAACCCCTGTGCATCTACAACGGACACGTGCAGAGGCCTATGCCTCCAGTCGCTCCATCATCGAGCACACCTTTGGCATTTTGAAAAGTCACTTCAAGTGTCTGGATAGGACCAGCGGGGCCTTACAATACCAATCCGTCACAGTGGCAAGACATTATTATTGCCTGTTGCATCTTGCACAACATTGCTCTCAGGCACGATATCGATGTCGAAATTAATGAGGATCTGGAAGATGATCCAACATGCCCAACTGTACGTGGCCATGATGACACACATTAGGGTGCAGCACTCAGGCACCAGCTGATTGAGGAGCTATTTGCATGTGAGCAATGGATGTTTCCAAATGACACTTTTGTATAGATATCTGTACTACTACTACTACTGAGCATTGGTATTGCACTACCAGTCATACACAGCACTACACTGACATTGCTGACACAATGCCTGGCCATCTGAGCTTAGAATGTAGTCCAACTGCTAACACACTTAAAACTGTGAAAAATCCACTCTACACCTTCTTCTTCTTCAACCTAAATATTTTTTAATTTTACCAACGGTCTCAGATAAACGATACTTTTCTTTACACCTTAATATGGGTACTTGATTCACCCAATACAGTGTTCGTTCACATCAATGACCGGAGGCTGTTTTTTTGAAAGATTTTTTTGTGCTTTTCTAATTTATCTTCATCCATTTAAAAAATGACTTTAAAATAGAACAAACACCATTCTACTTATCTTAGGCAGAACGGTGCTTAAACAATGCCCCTTCAGCGCTCGATGAAATGGAAAACCCCAACGCCTCAATGGTCCAAGCGCTCTAGCGTTTCTCCTGTTGGGTTTATCAAGGGGATATTGACATTGCTTTTCACCAGGGCTGTTTAACGTTTCCGATATACTACTGACTTTGATTCTGTCTATATAAACAAAAGCAGAAAAAATCATTTGGTTGATTTCAACATATCATATCTTTGTCTCTTCAATCATATCATCACTAATTCTTTACTTTACCAGAAAAACTTTATGAGAGCAAACCAGTATTATTTTCTTCATTGCTAGTCTTCAATGCTGTTAGCTGTTGTTTTCTGAATTAACGGAAGATGCCGCGCATGCGTCTTTCCCATTGATTTAAATACCCTCCTGTTATCTTGATCTGAGGGAAACTACCTAACTGCTAACACAGACAGTGTGGGCAGGGATCAACAGCGGGAGGAGATGATTAAGGTAGGCAGGTTTGTTCGGCTTAGATGATGTGGTAGGCTGTCACACAGGATTTTGGATGGTTGATAAGGGTGGCTGCCCTGCAGCCACAGGTAGTTAGTTTCACGCATTGGATGCTGCAAGGTGACAGGTGTGTGGTCCCACATGAACAGTGGGTGAGCAGCCCATAGATAGGACCAGCTGGCTTGACGTGTGGGGATGACATTTGGGGGATATGAGGGGATTGAATGGATCATATGCTCTGATGAGCAGGGACTGTGTGTTACAGGTTTTGGTATGGCGATACACACAGGTGTTAGCACTGTTTACATGCTCAGTAGTAGTAGTAGTAGTAGTAGTAGTATTTGTAGTACTTGGGTTATGCGGGTCAAGGTACAGGGCAACCACAGTGTGACTCCATGTATAGATCAGCAGGTGCGTCTTGACCTCGCCTGGGGCCTGTGAGGTGTCGTGGCAGGTGGGGTGTTATTGTCATACTGCGGCTGTTGGTAGCTTAGCCATGCAGCGCAGTGTTGCATACATTGCAAATGACATAGATGATTTCGAGGCAGACCAGCAAGGTGTAGGCTATAGTGACCAGGTTGGTGGGTGATAGAGGGGGGCATTAGTGCTTTATGTGTGTGTTCTGGGTGGATGGCAGGGATCTTGCTGATGTTATCTAGGGGGACACTGCAGGCCTTAGCTACATGATGGGTATGTGTGGGGATGGGGAGCGAGGAGTCATAGAGACCTGCTACCTTGATGACCACGTCGAGAGAAGGTATATCTAACCTATACACAGACACTGTAAGGGTTGGAGAGGGTTTAGGAGCAATGCTCAGATGTCTGGTCATGGCCATGCTCAATTCATGCAGCGGGGGTACCTGCAGCCAGCAATGTCAGGGGGCAAACTGAGGTCTGGGTGTGGTTTGCCAAACATAGCTCATGCGTGGTGAGATATCTTTGGGTCACATCAACGTACAACTGCTAGGGATAGCCAGGGGATGTGCCTGCTGCACCAGGGAACTGGGTATGGGACCAGGGGAATGTAACAGCCCCTGCATATATTTCTTTTGTACAGCACCTGGGAGCGGGTTAGCAGGGGAGGTGGACCCACAGGAACACACACTGAGAGTGCTATGGGAGACATATGGGGGTGGCAAGCTTGTACCATGACCTTTGGGTTGAGCACGTACAGGGTAGCGCAGTGACGGTTGTGGTCAATGGTCTCGAGGGCAGCAGACAGGTCCCAGAGGGGATGAACAGGCTACAGGCCCTTGGACCTGGCCAGGAGCATGTCAGTGGCGTGTTAGGGTGGGGACAATTAGGTACCATGTCATGATGAACTGCCAGACTGTGTCGGGTCTAGGGGGTGATGAGAGATGTTGATGTGAAGCTGGTGTGTTTGTTGCACAGCTCCAACATGACATATGTATGTTTCCCTTGTGTTTCTCAATCCACAGGACATGCTTGGCGACGTTCCAGGTGCTGTAGTGCAGTGTCAGCTGTGTATAACTCATTAAACGTGCAGGACACTGGGGTAGGTGGACATACAGGTGATTTGTGTGTGTGGACAGTCAGGAGCAACATGTCACAGGTTATCTGTCTACTGCACATATGTTGTGGGTGACCTATTTATCGTGATCCCTGATACCCCATATGTTGATGTTGGCCACATATATCCACATGTGTTCATGCGCAGTTTGTCTTCTCCGGCACTGTCTCTAGGACACATCCAACAGGGCTGCGTGTTTCTACAGGTCCTAGGTGTTCTGGTGGTGGGCACCACTTACACTCTTCCATGACATTGTAGCATCGCCAACAGCAGTGTATCATAGCATTTGCCAGGCCTTTATCTCCACTATTCGCCCATTGTGCACATACAAGCCGTATGTTACTGGTGCCATGCTCACCTTCTCATATTCTGTGTGTGTGTGTGTGTGTGTGTGTGTGTGTGTGTGTGTGTGTGTGTGTGTGTGGCTCTATTATGATACAGTGTGCATGCAGTTTGCACTATCATGTGGTGGTCGGGGGTCTGCATACCTGTGGAGCGGTGGTGAGTGTGCTATCTCTACCTTACTGGTGTTAACCTTGTGCACAGTGTGCGCATGTGCTGTGTGTTGTAGGTTGACCTATCTCATGTGTATTGACAGACCACTGCACAACAGCATTTATGTATCCCAGATATCACCATAATTTGGAAATGCAGCAACAGCGGATGGACATGGGGACATGGTTATTCGACACATGTTGATGACATCTTCTACCTTTATTGAGACATGTTGTGGATTTTGCCTGCCTTTGAGGATCTCAATCAGACATTTGCTGCAGACACACAGTAGGTAGCACCTTGGATCGTTTGGGTATTACATCAGCCTTTATATGTTTCTGTTTTGCTGTTTGTTTCATGCACCTTTCCTGTTGGGTGTCTGTGCACCAGCGCTGATGGACATGGGGTACAGTTGTGATACGCCTGTGTTACTTGGGCATGGACATGACCATATTCATGGGACACACTCGTCTGTGGTTGCATTTCCAGATGTCCACAACATGCACAGTGCTCTGTGTTGTGATCATGTTATGTTTGCCTGTGTGCCATTTAATGATGTTGGTACTGATGTTTGACTCCCTGCAATGTGCCCTGCTGTTTCGTCCAGCAAACCATGACAGCGTTTGTCCTTATTCTGACACAGGGAAGCAGTCACACACAGCACATCTACTTACGTACATCTGCGGGCGACATCACCCACCTGTTGGAGGACACACCAACACCATTTAACTATCGCTGGAAAATGGTGCAATCAGATGTTTGAACTGTGCGAGTGGGACACATGCCTATGATGAACATTACTGTTGGACTGCTACTTTACGTATGACAGGCCTGTCCACCACACTGTTGCTACCGTGGTCTGGCTGGGTGTTCTGTTGATTGCAAGAGACACACATGACCGTTCAGATACTGTGGCACATTGGGATATCACACTTGACTATGCATGCCCAGTGATTCACGGACAGTCTTAACAGATCATATGGGGTTGAAGATGCCCTTTGCACTGTGGACACTGTGTACTGGTCCATATGTGTGCATCATGGACTTGAATAGTCGCTGTATGTTCTCTATCCATCTGAACTTTTGGTAGTGTGTGTTGGCCATGTGTGTAACATGCACCGCAAGATATCCTCATCTGTTGAGGTCACGGGGGCATACAGTCATGTGTGTGGCACAGGGGCAACATTGTATATGTACTCTTGTATATGTCGGCCTACCCTGCACTTGGACATGACACAGTTGTTACCACCCCACCGGTTTAATATCCGCCAACATTTAGGATTGATGTTTGCCCTCACCAAGGGAGTTACAGTGCATGTAGGTCATTACTGTGTGCATGTGACTGAATATGTTGGTACACCAGAGCATGGGGCAGTGTGGCTTCTGTGTGGGGTACTGGCCCATGTTTGACCATTCGTCACACTCCATATACAGGTCATTGTGTTTGGCTATTGTACAGACATGCTGTTGTACATTGATTTACAAACATAGCATTGCATGTCTGCTGTGGTACCGAAAGCATGCCTGAGCAGATGGAATGGCAAAATAGCGAGCACTGCACCTTTAAAAGCCAGAGCAAGCCAGGTTTCCATGACAGCAGGAAGCTTTCAGAGAGAATGCAGCTCAGTCAGATTCATGACGTAAGAGCTGAAAGCAGCCCTAACGAGGTGCACCTGGATAGTCAGAAGGGCGTGCCTGGACAAGGAAGCCATTTTAAAACAGCTTCAGGGCTAGTCTTTCAGAACAGCACGCAGTACCAGAACAGCCGACAGGATTGTCAGCAGAAAAGGAAACTGGACAGACAAGAAGGCAGGGAAAAGCCTTTACAAGTGTCTAAACCACTTCAACAAGGAAGGCAGCAACTGAGGAAGTCTTGGAACCCAGCTCCCGGCAAGAGGGATTCTGGTGGGTCCAATCCCAGTTACCTTAAAGCTAAGTCAACACCGTCGTGGGAGCTACCTGAAGACAGGGACAGGCATTTTACCTGTAGAAGGGAAGAGAGCTCCAAGCACAGACCGGGCAGTGATAGCAGACAAGGTACGTTGGATTTTCTGCCTAATCAGAGTCTTGTTGAAGACATTGTAAAACAACTAAAAGCCAGTGCTAACAAGTGCCACGATAGCACGGCTGTAAAACCACCTAGCAGAAACACTTGGAATAAATGGTTTAATGCAGATGTAGAAACCATAAAGAGAAGCTTACGTACTAACCAAACTCCTGAGCTAGAGGACGTCACGGCTAGTAGAGGAGGGAATCTTCTAGAGCAGCTGCAAAAGGCTATTCCAGAATGCCAGCCTAGAAGTTCTCCTAGGCAGAGCTGTGAGAATGAAAGTGAGGACATGATCATTGACGCAGCAGATGTTCCTGAGTCCTCTGGTTCTTTTGAGATGGACTGTTCTATGTGTAATAGAGTGGATATGAACTTATGTTAAACAAGCTTTGGTAAGAAGAATTACAAAGTTGTTTGGAAGTTTTGTGCTGCTGTGAAGAAACAGTTTTTCCACTTTTATTTGATGCTTTTCATTTGCTCCTGTTTTTCTGTTTATTCTGGAAAAGAATTATGTTGCTTTGCTTATTTGCCTGAGAACCTCTGTGAGGGGAAAAACCCAACAATAATAATAAATTTATCTGTTCCAAAAGACCCATGTGCCACAACACTTTTTTGTGAGAGTGAAACCAAAAACTACATATCCCAGCAACCCTTGCTGCTAGATAGTTAAAGGACACTCAGAAGCAAAACAGCGGTCACCCCTACTATAAAGCCTTCGGCCAGTAGCAGGGGAACGTGACAGATTGGCGTAGTTGCTACGGATCAAGGCAAAGGCGCATGCGCAGAAGAATTAAAGGGCAAGAAAAAGTTTTGAAAAATAAAGCTTTGGGAAAAAAAATTTTTTTTTGAAAAAAAGAATCTTCAAGCAAGACTGCTTCTACAGAAGAAGAAGACGTGTCTGATACTGGAGAGACCACCGCATACACAAAGGCTTGATGCACCACAAGTATCAGGTAATTTGTACATAGCAGAGTTACCTGGGGTTACTTGGTTTGGTATCAGCGCAGCAAGTGGGGGAAAGATAGAAGTACCTCCTATCTGGTGATACCGCACTTGGTGGTTGTGTCTTGTGTTTTGTCTTTCCTGCATGATAATGGAAGTTAAAGAAGTCTTGACGTGGATGTCAGCCCAGTTTGAGCGCCAACGTGAGCTGGCCATGGAGGCTCTAGTAAACGCTGCAGCACGCATGGAAGCGCAGCAGCGGCCACTCATACAGATGCTAGAGGCATGGATCCAATCCACGAAGAAGGAGCCCGAGCCTGCTTCATCTTCAACAGGTTTTGAACACTTAAGCCAAGCTCATGCTTCGGGACTTTGGTCTAAGGAGGCATGGAACTTTGGGAAGTTGTCTCAGTCTGATAATCTGGACGATTATTTAGAGACTTTTGAGCGAGTTGCTTACCTGATGCATTGGCCAAAAGACCAATGGGCAGTCAGGCTGGCAATGTGTCTCACAGGAGAAGCATTAACTGCTTATCAAACTGTACCACCTAATTTGTCAAATAACTACAATGAAGTTAAAAAAGCGCTTAAGGATAGAGTTGGTCTTACGTCTTCTGCATACCATCATTTGTTTAGAGACGCTAAACTTATGATTGGTGAGACGCCTAGAGCCCTACACTATCGCTTAAAAGATTTGCTTAACAAGTGGTTACAGCCTGAGGGCAAAGGTATTGAAACCATATTGGATACCATATTGTTAGAACAGTATATGAACGCTGTCCCTGAAAATGTCCGAACTTTTCTAACCTTGCAAGGTTGTAAAGACTCACAGGAAGCAATCATGCTCGCTGAGCGGTTCCTGGAAGCAGAGGGGAATGCTCAGGGTAAAAGCATGACTTCTGGGAGACCAACCGAGGCAAGCTCAGAAAAGAAGGAAAATACTATGAAGGTAACTGCATTGTGTTTACCTGAATGTAAAGCCAGGTATGCTAAGAGAGTATGCTTTAAATGTGGCAGTAGTGACCATTTACAGTGTAGCTGCAGAGCGAAGGTATCGCTGGTGACCACTAGTCCAGGACAGGTTAAGGAGGGATTCCTCATAGCCGTGACAGTCCAAGGGGTAAGTGCCAATGCCCTACTAGACTCTGGTTCCGATCAGAGTATGCTTTCACGCGGCCTCTGGAAAAGGATAGGAGCCCAGGGGAAAGCCATACCTGATCTGCCCAGTGGCTCTGTAAAAATTCGCTGTGTGCACGGCGCGTCCTCCTCCTACCCTATATACAAACTCCTTGTGAAAGGATGCGGAATAGGAAAGGAGATTCCGCTGGCCATTGTTCCTCACCTGCCACAGGAATTAGTACTAGGCCGGGATTGGCCGCAGTTTCAGAGAAGCATTCAGCAGGCTCTGCAGAAAAAGGAAAGCCTCGTAGCTGCAAGCAATCCGCCAGAAGTACTAAGTAAGAACACACGACAAATGATGGCGGTTCCAAATCCTCTATTTGGGAAGATGCAAAAGCCTTCGCGACCATTGCCAGAGGAAAAGGAAGCCAAAAAGCCTGTGTTTGTTTTGAAGAATTGCCGCATGAGTCCAGATGCGCACCCACCTAAGAGAGCGTCGCCCCAGGCCGCTGGATTCGATTTATACAGCGCGGAAGAGGCGACTGTGCCAAAACATGGCAAGGCTTTGATAAACACGGCCCTGCAGTTGGAGTTGCCACCTGGGTGTTACGGGTGCATCGCCCCGCGTTCCGGACTGGCCGTAAAATACGCAATTGATGTGGGAGCCGGCATCGTGGACCCGGACTACCGAGGAGCCGTGAAGGTCTTACTTTTCAACTTCGGGTCTGAAGACTTCAAAGTCCACACTGGTGATCGTATAGCACAACTAATATGTGAGAGGGTCGGGTTTCCACCTCTTGAAGAAGTACATGTGGTTTCCAGTACAGCCAGAGGAGCCCAAGGATTCGGGTCCACAGGTAGAGCTGACCTCCAGGGATTGGCGGCCGTAGTAGAGGAGCCGTCAGAAGAGGACTTGGGCCCCCAATTAAGTGACTGCCAGAAGACCCCGGAGCTAAGGATGGGAGAAGGGTTATCCTGGACCCAAAGGAAACAGCTGGAACAATTGGTGCAGAGTTTTCCCGACATCCTAACGCCTCTTCCTGGGTATACTCAACTCGTTGCCCACGAGATCGTGACTCCCCCAGGAGAGGTAGTACATCAGCGCCCATACCGGTTGCCGGAGGCTCGGCGGCAGGAGGTCATCAACCAAATGCGGGAAATGTTGGACCTCGACATAATTGAGGAGTCTAAGAGCCCATGGAGCAGCCCGATAGTCCTAGTCCCTAAGCCTGACGGGACACTTCGATTTTGCATCGACTTTCGGAAGGTCAATGCCATATCAAAATTCTATGCGTGCCCGATGCCACGCATCGAAGAGCTCCTGAACCGCTTGGGAAGAGTCACGTACTTGACAACGTTGGACATGGCCAAAGGTTATTGGCAGGTGCCATTAACTAGAGACTCCCGACCAAAGACGGCATTCAGCACTCCGGTAGGCCTCTACCAGTTTAAACGTATGCCTTTTGGCCTACACGGAGCAGCGGCTACATGCCAGAGACTGGTAGATGTGGTGCTCAGACCACATCAGGCGTATGCAACAGCCTATATGGATGACGTTATAGTCCACAGTACGGGTTGGGAAGATCATCTGTTAAGGCTAAGAGCGGTGTTGCAGGCTATGCGAGAGGCAGGCCTGACATTAAACCCCAACAAGTGCATGTTCGCAAGCCCAGAGGTAAAATACTTGGGACATCGTGTTGGACATTGCACCGTTAAATCCTTGATAGACAAGGTGGAAAGCGTGAAGACGTTCCCCCAGCCCACTAATAAGAAGCAACCTAGAAGCTTCTTGGGGTTAGTGGGCTACTATAGGCGCTTTCTGTCTAGATTTGCGGAGAAAAGCGCCCCATTGTCAGATATGTTAAAGAAGAGCCAGCCCAATCAACTACGTTGGATGCCAGAGGCACTCAAGGCGATGGAATGTCTAAAGGCCGAACTCTGCGCTGCCCCAGTGTTGAAAGGGGTCGAGTTTGACCTTCCGTTTATATTGCAAACGGATGCCTCAGACACCGGACTAGGGGCTGTCCTCTCCCAAAAGCACAATGGCATAGAGCACCCGGTGCTATTCTTGAGTAGGAAGCTATTGCCCGCCGAGAGGAACTACTCTACAATAGAGCGGGAGTGCCTCTCTATCAAGTGGGCCATTGAGTCATTAAAATTCTACCTAGCAGGTAGGAAGTTTCTCCTCATGACAGATCACGCCCCGTTAAAGTGGCTGGGGCAAATGAAGGACAGTAACCCCAGGCTAACACGCTGGTATATGGTGCTGCAAGCGTTCGATTTTAACATTGAACACAGAGCAGGATGTTTACACCAGAACGCGGACGCGTTATCTCGGATTCCATGCTGTGATGATAAGATCGACCCAGCCTGGAATATCTTAAGGGGGGGAATATGTGGTACCGAAAGCATGTCTGAGCAGATGGAATAGCAAAATAGCAAGCACTTCACCTTTAAAAGCCAGAGCAAGCCAGGTTTCCATGACAGCAGGAAGCTTTCAGAGAGAATGCAGCTCAGTCAGATTCATGACGTAAGAGCTGGAAGCAGCCCTAACGAGGTGCACCTGGATAGTCAGAAGGGCGTGCCTGGACAAGGAAGCCGTTTTAAAACCAGCTTCAGGGCTAGTCTTTCAGAACAGCACGCAGTACCAGAACAGCCGACAGGATTGTCAGCAGAGAAGGAAACTGGACAGACAAGAAGGCAGGGAAAAGCCTTTACAAGTGTCTAAACCACTTCAACAAGGAAGGCAGCAACTGAGGAAGTCTTGGAACCCAGCTCCCGGCAAGAAGGATTCTGGTGGGTCCAATCCCAGTTACCTTAAAGCTAAGTCAACACCGTCGTGGGAGCTACCTGAAGACAGGGACAAGCATTTTACATGTAGAAGGGAAGAGAGCTCCAAGCACAGACCGGGCAGTGATAGCAGAAAAGGTACATTGGATTTTCTGCCTAATCAGAGTCTTGTTGAAGACATTGTAAAACAACTAAAAGCCAGTGCTAACAAGTGCCACGATAGCACGGCTGTAAAACCACCTAGCAGAAACACTTGGAATAAATGGTTTAATGCAGATGTAGAAACCATAAAGAGAAGCTTACGTACTAACCAAACTCCTAAGCTAGAGGACGTCACGGATAGTAGAGGAGGGAATCTTCTAGAGCAGCTGCAAAAGGCTATTCCAGAATGCCAGCCTAGAAGTTCTCCTAGGCAGAGCTGTGAGAATGAAAGCGAGGACATGATCATTGACGCAGCAGATGTTCCTGAGTCCTCTGGTTCTTTTGAGATGGACTGTTCTATGTGTAATAGAGTGGACATGAACTTATGTTAAACAAGCTTTGGTAAGAAGAATTACAAAGTTGTTTGGAAGTTTTGTGCTGCTGTGAAGAAACAGTTTTTCCACTTTTATTTGATGCTTTTCATTTGTTCCTGTTTTTCTGTTTATTCTGGAAAAGAATTATGTTGCTTTGCTTATTTGCCTGAGAACCTCTGTGAGGGGAAAAACCCAACAATAATAATAAATTTATCTGTTCCAAAAGACCCTTGTGCCACAACACATTTTTGTGAGAGTGAAACCAAAAACGACATATCCCAGCAACCCTTGCTGCTAGATAGTTAAAGGACACTCAGAAGCAAAACAGCGGCCACCCCTACTATAAAGCCTTTGGCCAGTAGCAGGGGAGCGTGACACTGCACAGTCCTCTTTGTCCCCTGATGTAATACCACTCCCCTTCGCCCATGACATTTGCAGTGTGGCAGTGTGATTTTCCGTTTCCATCCTTCATTTCTGCATCCCATGTGCCGTGCTCTATGTATACGGTTCATTTATCCACACCACCCATTGCAGGGGACCTGCTGCAGGGTGATATCTCTGCATGTCTATGAGGTCCCTTTTTTGGTCTTCTCTGGGATCATGTGTCTCTTGTACCCGTTACCTTATCCTCATTTTGCATTTGGCCTTTGTTTTGGGTGACATTGGTTACATTTTCATTGCTATATCATGCATCCTGGGGCAGCTGTGACATATATATCTATATATGTGTGTACACTTGCTTATATGTTGCTACTTATGCTTTTTCAGGCTTTTGCCACCAGTATTGGCAGACGGATATGTTTTTGGGGACAATTTCTGACTGATGTGTGTTGGTCCCTCATCGTGCACCGCCTAGTGTCTATGTGCGACTGGAGCATCTGGGACGTGCAGCAACATGTGGTGGATGGGGGGATACTGCATAGTGCACACCATATAGCAACGGCACATTCTCTCTCCTGCCCATCATCTGTAGATGTGCCAGTGACTTTGGGGTGACATGTGGGTAGCTGGCATGCTCAATGTGTTTTCAGTTTGTTCACTGTAAGCCAACCACCTTGATATGATGACAGGCGATATATACGACATGTCTACTGATTGACCAAATTAAACGTATGTGTTTGACCACTATTACTCTCTGCTGCTGCTTGACCATACTGACACATGTCTTTCGTTATGTTCTGGTAATGTACATGACCCACCTGTGCTCATATCCTTGTACGGTGGCAGCTGGCTATGTGGCAGCCGTCTGATACATCACAGGGTGCTAAGGGTTTTCATACTGACATTCCCTTTGAAGGGACATATTTGGGTTGTGCTTGCTGTGGTGGTTTGGGATAGTGGTTGCGGGCATGTGTTTGCGCGCCATCAGTTGCAGGTTCAGGTCCCACATGTTCCTTCTTTTTGTCCTTGTTTTGTGCTAACCTGACCAGGAGCTGCTTGACGATATCTCTTCACTTTACACAACAGTATGCCCTTAATGCAGCCTATCCGTCGCATATTAGCTATTACATCTGGCTCTTTATTTGTACTGTCCATGTCGGCTTGGGGGATTGGCATTGCTGTTGTCGACGTGATTTGATCCATGTCTGTTTGTAGGTTCATGTTTCACATGCTCCTTTTCCGTTCTGTTCCCCTTTTTCGCCTGCTCCACAGAGCATCCCCTGCCGCACATTGGGTTTAGGTTCTTTGCTCTTTTGCATGCTGTGTCCACTGCATCACATTTCATTGTGTGTATGTGCATGTGTTTATATGTGGCTGTCGTCCCAATTACTGACTGTCATATGAGCTGTACACACCGCTTCTGCATGTGCATTGCATCTTCGTTACTGTTGGGCTAGCCCTATCCTGGCAGCCAGCTGTGTTTTGGTGTGGTGCCCTCCAGCCTTTGCTATGGCACTCACGTTGGTGTTGTAGTCTACTGGTTTGTGCATTGCCATTTGTGCTATTGGTCATGGGTTCAATTCCTCTCTGTTCTGATTTTTTTATGCCTCTTGTCCACACATACGTAGCATTCCTGTTACAGTCCTATCTGTGATGATCTGTGTTGCTGGCACATTATACATGCATCACTGTTGGCAAACATCCTTCTGTCGGTCTATCTGTGTCTGCAAGCTCTGTGGCGTCCAGCCCTACTGTGCAGGCTGCTACACCATGTCCTGCACTGGCACCCTTTTCTGCATCGCGGCTCTTGCCTCTCCTGTGTGTGCTCTGCATGGCACTGCTACTCCTCTGTCCTCCTGTCATTGCACCTCTCCTGCCATCTCTGGCTCCTCTGCTGGACACGTATTCCCATCCTCTGCCTCACACTGTCCTTGTTGCACCTTACAGTACCATCATCCTGTGCATCGGTACAGCTGCCCCTGATATATTTGTCCATTTTACCAGCTACCACATGGGCTGCTCACAGATGTGGCAGGTCCATCACCTCACACATCTACCTCTTTACATCCCTTCTTCATTGGCTTCTGTTACTGCTCTCTGCAGTGTTAGGGTTACATCTGTGTTTGACCCATACCTTTCATGCTTGTGAGGTTGGTGCACCTTACTGCCCTTGGCAAATGTTTCTTTGGTCACCTTAACATCCTTGGGGCATCTTTTGCAACACCTTGGGTTTGGACAGCTTCTGGGGTGCCCTATATGATGCCTTGGAGGGTACCACCCATTAGTACCACCCTCAGGGCCACATTCTGACCCACCTTGGTTCCCGTGGCACTTAATGATGTGCCTTATGGTGCACCCTAGAAGGTGCTTTAGGTTGGGGCACAGCAGTGAGCGTTTTTTTGGGGGACACTGCAGATTGTTGGGATGTGTCTGACTGTTACAGGCGGGAAAAGAATTTGGCTCAGACAGCCTACTCACATAATCAGCACTGTGAAATTGAACTCATGGCCGTGGTATCAGCAGTCATTGCATTAACCAATGTGCTACTTCTCTTGTCCTTTGCTCACAGGTCAGCACGCGAACCTATGGTTACCGCGCGATGACATGCCACGGCACGTCTATCGCACGATGTTGGCCAGGGCGCCCTCTATCGCACGATACCACGCAATTCCGTCCTTTACGCCAGAATGCCCACCACCTTATATGTCATTCCTCACGTTATCGCTGCAACTAGCGCCAGGAACATTAGCACCGTTTAGTAAACATACCCAGGATGTAGATCATTATATCATCTGCGTAAATGTAGTATTGGACATTGTATTTTTTTTATTATTGTGCATAGTAGCTGAATGTAAATGTTGAATAGGAGGGAGGACAGTGTGGATCTCTGGAGTACTCCTTGTTGCTGTTTGAGTGGGTTGAATGTGAGTAGGCCAATTTTGACTTGTTGCTGGCGGTCGGTATGATATAAACAATGCCAAGGTAATGTGAATTCCCACTGCCTGCAGTCTGGATATGACTGTGTTGTGATTTATAGAGTCAAATGCAGCCAAACTGTCAAGGAAGATAAGTATAAAACCTTGTCCTAGCTTTTCAATACCTCTTATTAATGTGTCTAGTAGAGTTGTGAGAGGTGTTTTGACACCATGGTGTGGACAGAAGCCATGTTGCTGAGGATTTAAAGGAGCATATGTATTGATGTGTTCTTGTAGTTGGAGCTGTTCTATCTTTTCTATTATCTTTGCAATGAATGGTATACTTAAGATAGGTCGGTAGGAGCTAGATGTTGTGTCGAGAGAAGTTTGATTGAGACTTTCTTGAGGGAGGCAGGCATGTAACCTTGAGATAGAGAAGAATGGATAATCTTTAGAATTATTGGGGATAATTTGATTCTTGCTATCTTTATGCATGAAACTGGGCATGAGTTTAGTGGACAAGTTATGGTGTTAAGATTGGAGATGATGTCTTCCAGTTGTTCTATCATTATTTCATAGAAACATAGAAACTTAGAAACATGATGACAGAAAAAGACCACATGGCCTATCTAGTCTGTCCTTCCATATCAACAACTACAACAGTCCACTTTTTACCTTTAGAGATCCTCTGTGTTAGTCCCATGCCTTTTTGAATTCAGTTACTGTCCTCATCTCTACCACCTCCACTGGGAGACTATTCCATGGATCCACTACTCTTTCCGTAAAGAAATATTTCCGCATATCACTCCTGAATCTATCTCCCTTCACCCTCATCCCATGTCCCCTCGTAGCAGAACTTGCTTTCAATTGAAAGAGGCTCTCTCCAAGAACATTTATGCCACGGAGGTATTTAAACATCTCAATCATATCACCTCTATCCCGCCTTTCCACTAAGGTGTACATATTAAGATCCTTAAGTCTGTCCTCATATGCTTTATAATGAAGCCCACTAATCATTTTAGTAAGAACATAAGACATGCCATACTGGGTCAGACCGAGGTCCATCAAGCCCAGTATCCTGTTTCCAACAGTGGCCAATCTAGGTTATAAGTACCTAGCAATATCCCCAAAGACACAGGTTCCACAATGCTTGTACTGGGTCAAGCATTGATATCCTGGGTCCCTTTTTAATAGTGGTTTATGGACCTTTCCTCCAGGAACTTGTCCAAACCTTTTTTAAACCCAGCTATACTAACAGCCCTTACTACATCCTCCGGTAACAGATTCCAGAGTTTGATTACACGTTGAGTGAAAAATTATTTTCTCTTATTTGTCTTAAATAGTTTACCCTGTAGCGTCATTACATGTCCCCTAGTCTTTCTATACTCTGATAGCGTAAACAATTGATCCACGTTTATCCGTTCCACTCCATTCATTAATTTATAGACCTCTATCATATCTCCCCTCAGCCGTCTCTTCTCCAGGCTAAAGAGCCCTAACCTTCTTAGCCTCTCTTCATAGGAGTAGCCTTCCATCCCCTTCACCAATTTGGTGGCTCTTCTCTGTACTTTTTCTAATAACGCTATGTCCTTTTTAAGATACGGTGACCAGAATTGCACACAATATTCAAGGTGCGGTCGTACCATGGAGCGATACAGAGACATTATAATATCCTTTGTTTTGTTCTCCATCCCTTTCCTTATGATACCTAGCATTCTATTTGCTTTCTTGGCCGCCGCTGCACACTGGGCGGAGGGTTTTAATATGTTATCCACAATGACTCCTAAATCTTTTTCCTGGGTGGTGGTTTCTAATGTGGAGCCTTGCATCGTGTAACTATAGTGTGGGTTGTTCTTTCCTAGGTGCATAACTTTGCACTTGTCCACATTAAATTTCATCTGCCATTTGGATGCCCAGTCTTCCAATTTATCCAGATCCTCCTGCAGTTTTCCACAATCCTCTTGGGTTTTAACAACTTTAAACAGTTTTGTGTCATCTGCAAATTTGATAATCTCACTAGTTATTCCCTTTTCCAGATCATTTATGAATATGTCAAAAAGCAGCGGACCCAGTACAGATCCCTGGGGTACTCCACTATTCACCTTTTTCCATTGGGAATATTGGCCATTTAGCCCTACCCTCTGCTTTCTATCTTTTAACCAGTTTCCGATCCACAATAGTACACTGCCTCCTATCCCATGACTTTTTAGCTTCGCCAAAAGTCTCTGATGGGGGACTTTGTCAAAAGCTTTCTGAAAGTCCAGATACACTATATCAACCGACTCACCTTTGTCTACCTGTTTATGCACACCTTCAAAAAAACATATCAGATTAGTAAGACAAGATCTTCCTTGTCTAAAGCCATGTTGGCTGTCTCCCATTAGGCCATGACTATCTACATGCTGTGTAATTTTGTTCTTTATGATGGTTTCTACCATTTTCCCTGGTACTGACGTCAGGCTCACCGGTCTGTAATTTCCTGGGTCACCCCTGGAACCCTTTTTAAAAATTGGTGTTACGTTGGCGACCCTCCAATTTTCAGGTATTTCAGATGATTTTAATGAAAGTACACAGATTACCAATAGCAGGTCTGCAATCTCATATTTCAGTTCTTTCAACACTCTGGGATGTATACCATCCGGTCCAGGTGATTTGCTACTATTCAGTTTAACAAATAGTTGTAATATATCTTCCTGGTGTAGCGATATTTCTCTCAATTCCTCTGCAGTATCACCTTTAAATACCACTTCAGTCTTGGATAACATCCCTACATCTTCCTCAGTAAAGACCGAAGCAAAGAAGTCATTCAGTCTCTCTGCTATAGCCTTGTTTTCTCTTACTGCCCCTTTTACCCCTCTATCATCTAATGGTCCAATTGACTCTCTCACAGGCCTTTTGCTACGAATGTACTTGAAAAAGTCTTTATTTCGTGTTTTTGCTTCCGTACCAAGTTTCTTCTCAAATTCCCGCTTTGCCTGCCTTATCAATGCTTTGCATTTAACTTGCCAGTGCTTGTGCTGTTTCCAGTTTTCATCGTTTGGCTCTTTTTTCAATTTCCTGAAGGTTGCTTTTTTGGCAGCAACAGCCTCTCTGACCTCACCTTTAAACCATGCTGGCAGTTTTTTGGACTTTCTTCCACTTTTCTTAATGCGTGGAATACAGCTGGTCTGGGCTTCGAGGATAGTATTTTTAAATAACACCCAAGCTTGCTGTAAGTCTTTAACCTTTGGAACCGCTCCTTTTAGTTTTTTCCTAACTATATTCCTCATCCTATCATAGTCTCCCTTTTGAAAGTTAAAAGGTAGTACTGTGGATGCCTTTACTATCTGTCCTCCACTAATTAAATCAAATATGATCATACTATGATCACTATTGCCAAGTGGTCCCAACACCCTTATTTCTTGCACCAGATCTGGCGTTCCACTAAGGACTAGGTCCAGTATGGCTTCCCCTCTGGTCGGTTCATGAACCAGCTGCTCCAAGAAGCAGTCATTTATTCCATCTAGAAACTTTATCTCTTTAGCTTGTCCTGCTGTGACACTGACCCAGTCGATACCGGGGTAATTGAAATCACCCATTATTACTACTCTGTTGTGACTTTTGTTAGCTTCCTTGATTTCTTTGAGCATTTCATCATCCATTTGTTCATTCTGGCCAGGTGGTCGATAGTATACTCCCACTGCCATCACCTTCCCCTTCATAAATGGAATTTCAATCCATAGAGATTCTACAGCAAATTTTGTTCCCTGCAAAACTTTAATCCTTTCTGACTCAATGCCCTCTCTAACATAGAGCGCAACCCCTCCACCAATTTGATCAGCTCTATCATTACGATATAGTTTGTATCCAGGTATCACAGTGTCCCACTGGTTATCCTCCTTCCACCATGTCTCTGAGAGTGCAATCATATCTAACCTCTCATTTAGTGCTATAAATTCTAACTCTCCCATCTTATTGTTTAGACTTCTAGCATTGGCATACAAGCATTTTAGAGACTGTATTTTATTTATATTAATCTGGCTATTGGTAGGCAGGGGTAATTTGGAATCTTTATGCTCTGTCTGCTCCTTACTCAAGGGCAATTGGGCTACTATACTCCCTTTAGGAACCTCACTGCTTTTGGTAGGATCCTTCAAGGATACCTTCGTCCGAACCATGCACTCCTGGGTGACTGTCGGCTTTCCCCTATTTTCTAGTTTAAAAGCTTCTCTATCTCTTTTTTAAAGGTTAATGCTAGCAGTCTGGTCCCATCCTGATTAAGGTGAAGCCCATCCCTTCGGAAGAGCCCCCCCTTCCCCAGAATGTTCCCCAGTTCCTAACAAATCCCAAACCCTCATCCTTGCACCATTGTCTCATCCACGCATTGAGACTCCGGAGCTCTGCCTGTCTTTTGGGTCCTGCACGTGGAACAGGAAGCATTTCGGAGAACGCTATCCTGGATTTCAACTTCCTACCTAAAAGCTTAAATTTAGCCTCCAGAACTTCCCTACCACATTTTCCTATGTCATTGGTACCAACATGTACCAAGACAGCAGACTCCTCCCCAGCACTATCTATGATCCTATCTAGGTGGCACGTGAGGTCCGCTACCTTCGCACCAGGCAGGCATGTTACCAGGCGATCCTCACGTCCACCAGCCACCCAGCTATCTACATTCCTAATGATTGAATCACCAACTATAACAGCTGTCCTGACCCTCCCCTCATGGGGACATGGCCCTGGAGAAACGTCCTCAGTGCGAGAGGGTTTTACATCACCTGGAGGACAGGTCCTAGTTACAGGATCACTTCCTGCCACACCAGGGTGATGCTCTCCTGTCAGGTGACCTCTCTCCTCCATGGCAACAGGGATGCTGCCAGACTGGAGGTGGGACTTCAGGACTATATCCCTGTAGGTCTCGTCCATGTACTTCTCTGTCTTTCTTATGTCTTCCAGGTCTGCTACTCTAGCCTCTAGAGAACGGACTCGTTCCCTGAGAGCAAAGAGTTCTTTGCACTTAGTGCATACGTAAGACCTCTCACCAACTGGGAGAAAATCATACATGTGACACTCAATGCAAAAGACCCCCATCTCGTTGCTGGACTTCTGTAAGCATCTTAGTTTAAAGCTTGTGTTTAGGTCTTTTAAATTCTGTATATAATAAGGATTGGTGTAGATGCTTATACCAATAAAAGTGTATCTAATACCCCTAATACACCTTGTGTACCTGAAGCTTAAGTAATTAATCTCAGGTCCTCTGTGTATGACTGATTTGGATAACGAGCTGCACCTGAGAGCAGCCCCTTTCCTCTAAGATGAGCAAGTACCTATAAAACTACAATTACCCCAGGGGTGGGTGGGTGCCGGGGAGGGAGGGAGGGAGATAAGTCCTATTAAAGAGGGCAGTTAAAAGGTACCCTGTCCTGAACCCTCAGCAAGGGGAAGGGGGTACCACACAAAGCCCAGTTAGTTGAGAGAGGCAAGGTAAGTTATAACTGAGAAGGCTGATCAGAGAAAAGCAGACTAAAACAGACTATGCACATGTGGAGGAAACAGGAAGAAGGCTACACAATACCTCGCAGGGGGGGGGGGGGAGGAGGAGGATTCACTCAGGCAGGCTAGGACAGGAAAAAAAGTTTAACACAGAGCAGGTTCTGGGGAGAGAGATTTAATTTAAAATGAACAGTTAACCTGGCTACCACACAAAGCCCAGCAAGGTGTCACAGGAGGCAATATCCTCTTCTCTAGCAGAGCACTGTAAAAAGCACTGCTCTTCTCTGATCAGAGAAAAGCAGCCTAAAACAGACTATGCACACCTGGAGGAAACAGGAAGAAGGCTACACAATACCTCAGCAGGGGGGGGGGAGGGGGAGGATTCACTCAGGCAGGCTAGGACAGGAAAAAAAGTTTAACACAGAGCAGGTTCTGGAGAGAGAGATTTAATTTAAAATGAACAGTTAACCTGGCTACCACACAAAGCCCTGTTAGTTGAGAGTGGCAAGGTAAGTTATAACTGAGAAGGCTGAACTAGCACACCACTAAGACAAACAATAAATAATTAAATAAACAGTTAGACAAGCAATAAATAATTAATAAACAGCTAGAACTCACAGCAAGGTGTCACAGGAGGCAATATCCTCTTCTCTAGCAGAGTACTGTAAAGAGCACTGCTCTTCTCTGATCAGAGAAAAGCAGACTAAAACAGACTATGCACAGGTGGAGGAAACAGGAAGAAGGCTACACAATACCTCAGCAGGGGGGGGGGAGGATTCACTCAGGCAGGCTAGGACAGGAAAAAAAGTTTAACACAGAGCAGGTTCTGGGGAGAGAGATTTAATTTAAAATGAACAGTTAACCTGGCTACCTCACAAAGCCCAGTTAGTTGAGAGAGGCAAGGTAAGTTATAACTGAGAAGGCTGAACTAGCACACCACTAAGACAAACAATAAATAATTAAATAAACAGTTAGACGAACAATAAATAATTAATAAACAGCTAGAACTCACAGCAAGGTGTCACAGGAGGCAATATCCTCTTCTCTAGCAGAGCACTGTAAAAAGCACTGCTCTTCTCTGATCAGAGAAAAGCAGACTAAAACAGACTATGCACACCTGGAGGAAACAGGAAGAAGGCTACACAATACCTCAGCAGGGGGGGGGAGGGGGAGGATTCACCCAGGCAGGCTAGGACAGGAAAAAAAGTTTAACACAGAGCAGGTTCTGGGGAGAGAGATTTAATTTAAAATGAACAGTTAACCTGGCTACCACACAAAGCCCTGTTAGTTGAGAGAGGCAAGGTAAGTTATAACTGAGAAGGCTGAACTAGCACACCACTAAGACAAACAATAAATAATTAAATAAATAGTTAGACAAACAATAAATAATTAATAAACAGCTAGAACTCACAGCAAGGTGTCACAGGAGGCAATATCCTCTTCTCTAGCAGAGCACTGTAAAAAGCACTGCTCTTCTCTGATCAGAGAAAAGCAGACTAAAACAGACTATGCACACCTGGAGGAAACAGGAAGAAGGCTACACAATACCTCAGCAGGGGGGGGGGAGGGGGAGGATTCACTCAGGCAGGCTAGGACAGGAAAAAAAGTTTAACACAGAGCAGGTTCTGGGGAGAGAGATTTAATTTAAAATGAACAGTTAACCTGGCTACCACACAAAGCCCTGTTAGTTGAGAGAGGCAAGGTAAGTTATAACTGAGAAGGCTGAACTAGCACACCACTAAGACAAACAATAAATAATTAAATAAATAGTTAGACAAACAATAAATAATTAATAAACAGCTAGAACTCACAGCAAAGTGTCACAGGAGGCAATATCCTCTTCTCTAACAGAGCACTGTAAAAAGCACTGCTCTTCTCTGATCAGAGAAAAGCAGACTAAAACAGACTATGCACAGGTGGAGGAAACAGGAAGAAGGCTACACAATACCTCAGCAGGGGGGGGAGGATTCACTCAGGCAGGCTAGGACAGGAAAAAAAGTTTAACACAGAGCAGGTTCTGGGGAGAGAGATTTAATTTAAAATGAACAGTTAACCTGGCTACCTCACAAAGCCCAGTTAGTTGAGAGAGGCAAGGTAAGTTATAACTGAGAAGGCTGAACTAGCACACCACTAAGACAAACAATAAATAATTAAATAAACAGTTAGACGAACAATAAATAATTAATAAACAGCTAGAACTCACAGCAAGGTGTCACAGGAGGCAATATCCTCTTCTCTAGCAGAGCACTGTAAAAAGCACTGCTCTTCTCTGATCAGAGAAAAGCAGACTAAAACAGACTATGCACACCTGGAGGAAACAGGAAGAAGGCTACACAATACCTCAGCAGGGGGGGGAGGGGGAGGATTCACTCAGGCAGGCTAGGACAGGAAAAAAAGTTTAACACAGAGCAGGTTCTGGGGAGAGATTTAATTTAAAATGAACAGTTAACCTGGCTACCACACAAAGCCCTGTTAGTTGAGAGAGGCAAGGTAAGTTATAACTGAGAAGGCTGAACTAGCACACCACTAAGACAAACAATAAATAATTAAATAAATAGTTAGACAAACAATAAATAATTAATAAACAGCTAGAACTCACAGCAAAGTGTCACAGGAGGCAATATCCTCTTCTCTAACAGAGCACTGTAAAAAGCACTGCTCTTCTCTGATCAGAGAAAAGCAGACTAAAACAGACTATGCACACGTGGAGGAAACAGGAAGAAGGCTACACAATACCTCAGTAGGGGAGGAGGGGGAGGATTCACTCAGGCAGGATAGGACAGGAAAAAAAGTTTAACACAGAGCAGGTTCTGGGGAGAGAGATTTAATTTAAAATGAACAGTTAACCTGGCTACCACACAAAGCCCAGTTAGTTGAGAGAGGCAAGGTAAGTTATAACTGAGAAGGCTGAACTAACACACCACTAAGACAAAAATAAATAATTAAATAAACAGTTAGACAAACAATAAATAATTAATAAACAGCTAGAACTCACAGCAAGGTGTCACAGGAGGCAATATCCTCTTCTCTAGCAGAGCACTGTAAAAAGCACTGCTCTTCTCTGATCAGAGAAAAGCAGACCCTCTGCACCGACTCCATCCTGTTCACATCCTTTTGAAGGTGCGGTCTCCAGAATTGCACACTATACTCCAAATGAGGTTGCACCAAAGACTTATACAGAGGCATTATCACCTCCTTTTTTCTGCTAGCCATTCCTTTCCGTATGCACCCAAGCATCCTTCTAGTTTTTGCCGTAACCTTTTCTACCTGTTTAGCTACTTTAAGATCATCAGACACAACCACGCCTAGGTCCCGCTCTTCTTTAGTGGACAAAAGTACTTCACCTCCTATACTGTATTGCTCCCTTGGATTACTGCAGCCCAAATGCATGACCTTACATTTTTTAACATTAAATCCAAGCTGCCAAATTCTAGACCATTCTTCAAGCTTAGCTAGATCCCTCCTCATGTTATCTACACCTTTCTGGGTGTCTACTCTATAGCAGATTTTGGTATCATCTGCAAAGAGGCATACCTTACCCGACAGCCCTTCCGCTATATCACTAACAAAGATGTTAAAAAGAATCGGACCAAGGACAGATCCCTGGGGCACACCACTGGTAACATCCTTCTCCTCAGAGTGAGCTCCATTTACTTGTACTCTTTGTCGCCTCCCACCCAACAAATTTCTAACCCAAGCAGTAACTTTAGGGTCCATCCCTAGGGTGCTCAGTTTGTTTATAAGTCGCCTGTGAGGAACAGTGTCAAAGGCTTTACTGAAATCTAAATACACCACATCTAGAGCTCTCCCTCGGTCCAACTCCCTGGTCACCCAGTCAAAGAAATCAATCAGATTTGTCTGACAAGACCTGTCTCTGGTGAATCCATGCTGCCTCTGATCCTGTAATCCGCTGGACTCCAGAAACCTCACTATTTTATCTTTCAGCAGCGTTTCCAATAATTTACTCACCACCGAAGTTAAACTAACCGGCCTGTAGTTTTCAACCACATCCTTACTTCCGCTTTTGTGTAAAGGCACCACATGAGCCTCTCTCCAGTCCTTTGGCACCACTCCCGACTCCAATGAGGCATTGAAAAGGTCAGTCAGTGGAGTTGCTAGAATGTCCCCAAGTTCCCTCAGTATTCTAGGGTGTATCCCATCCGGTCCCATCTCTTTGTCTACTTTAAGTTGAGATTCTCACGAACACAGTCTTCTGAAAATTGTTCAAGATGTCCCTCGCTTCTGTTCCTATTTGTGGGTGGTTTCTGAGGTCCTGCTCCTGGTGCTTCATCTGTGAACACAGAACAAAAATATTTGTTAAGCAATTCCACTTTATCCTTATCAGCTTCTACATATTCCCCCCCTACACCCTTGAGTCTGACAATACCACTTTTGCCCTTCTTCTTCTCACTAATATATCTGAAAAATGTCTTATCCCCCCATTTTATTGCATTGGCTATTTCCTCCTCCTTTTGAATCTTTGCCTTCTTGACTACTTTGCTAGCTTCTCTAAGTTTTTCCAAATACAGATGCCTGTCTAACTCTCTCTGTGATCTCTTGTATTTCATGAAGGCCTCCCTCTTTTTCTTCACTTTTTCAGCTACTTCCTTTGAAAACCATAGCGGTCTCCTTTTCCGTTTGCCTTTATTTACCATTTTAACAAAAACGTTGGTTGCCCTTAAAATATCCCCTTTCAGTTTTGCCCACTGTTTTTCTACATCCCCCAGCTGTTCCCATCCCACTAACGACTCCCTGAGGTATTGGCCCATCTTCGCAAAGTTAGTCTTCCTAAAGTCTAAGATCCTCACCTTGGAATGGATTCTAACAGCCCTAGTCCTAATACTGAACCACACCATCTGGTGATCACTGGATGCAAAATGATCTCCCACTACAACATCAGAAACACTTTCACCATTGGTAAGCACCAAATCCAGTATGGTCCCTTCATGTGTGGGGTCTGTTACCAATTGCCTGAATAGTTCTCCCTGTAGAGAATCCAGGATCTCCTTACTTCTAGATGATACTGCAGCAGGAATGTGCCAATCAACATCTGGCATATTGAAATCTCCTATCAGTAGCACTTCCCCTTTCCTAGCAATGCTGCGTATGTCTTCAATTAACTCTCTGTCCACCTCTTCCTCTTGTGAGGGAGGTCTGTATATCACACCAATGCAAACAGATTTCTCTTTCCCTCTGTCTAGTTTAACGCACAATGCCTCCTCTCTCCCTTTTAAGCTCTGTAATTCCAAAGCTTTAATAGTAGTTTTTACATATAGTGCCACTCCTCCTCCCCTTCTTCCTACCCTGTCCTTTCTGAATAAAGTATAGCCAGGTATAGTTACATCCAAGTCATGGTTTTCTGTGAACCATGTTTCTGTAACTGCCACTAAATCCAAGTCAGCCACTCCCACCAAAGCTTCAACATCAGGGATCTTATTTCCCATACTATGGGCATTTATACACACTGCTTTCCATATGTTACCCCTGTTACCCATTTCCATAAAGGTATTTAAATGTATCACCTACCTGGGGGCTTTCACTTACCTGGGGGCTTTCTTCACCTATCCCCAACAAATCTAGTTTAAAGCCCTCTTCAGTAGATTAGCCAGTCTACTACCGAAGATGCGTTGACCTTTCTTGGACAGATGGATGCCATCTCTGCTCTGCAACCCTTGGAACAGCATCCCATGGTCTAGGAAACCAAAACGCTCTCGATGACACCATCCACGCAGCCATGCATTCATCTCCAGGATGCGAGCCTCTCTGCCTTGGCCTTTACCCTCAACAGGGAGGATTGAAGAGAACACGACCTGTGCACCTAACTGCTTCACCCTCTGTCCCAGAGCCATGAAGTCACTTTTGATATGTTCCGAGGTATACCTGGCAGTATCATTTGTTCCAACATGGATTAGCAACATTGGGTAATAGTCAGTGGGCTTAATGAGTCTCGGCAAACTCTCCGTAACATCTTGGATTTTGGCACCAGGCAGACAGCATACCTCTCTGGACATCAAGTCTGGTCGGCAGATGGACGCCTCAGTACCCCTCAGAAGATAGTCTCCAACCACCACTACCCTTCATTTCCTTCTGGTCACTGATTCTGCAACTTTGGGGTACTTGAACTCTGGTTCTTCCCTTTCCATGGATTCTTTCACCTCCTCCACTTCCAGGGCTGCATAATGGTTCTTCAATTCAAGGGCTGGAGAAGTTAGATTGGTGATTTTGCAGGCCCTGGTGACTTGTGTCCAACCATCGACATTCTGTTGGCACCCATCTTCTCCTGTGCTGGAGAGCTTGGTTGCTGCAAGAAGCATCTCATCAATGTACTTCTCACTGTCTTGAATGCTCCTCAGCCTCGCCACCTCCTCTCTGAGTTCCTCCACTTGTTTCCTGAGAGCTTCAGCATGCAGGCACCCTGCACATGGAACTGGTCCTTCAACTGGCATTAGGACTTCTGTCTGTCTGGAAGCAGAAGCTGTAATGGGGGCAACAGCTTTAGCAATACAATTTTTCCCAGCCATTGTTCTGTTCGTGGAGCTTAGGTATCTGTTAAAGCAAAAGAGAGAGATCTACCAAGTACCAGCCGGTTTCGCAGCTGTCCTTTCAGAGAAAAAGCAGTTAAATCTCTTTAATTATATTCAAAATGTGCTGGTCCAATTCTCTGTGATTTGTTAAAGGGGGAGGTGCCCTATAAAGCAAGACTGCTCACTAGGGGTGGGTGGGAGTCAGGGTGGGTAGGGAGGGAACTAACACCTGATTAGGTGTTAGCAGTTTCTAAACCTGAGGAGGTTACTAGAGTTCAGCAACCTATTGTGCTCAAGGAAAGTTCCCCTAAAGCACCAAAAAGAAAGTAACCTTGCTTTAAAAAATATACAAAAAACCCTTTTAAGAGCTCCCAGTCAGAGAGCTAGCAATGTAATATAATAAAAACAAACAAACAAACCCTCAAATCCTTACTGTTTGTTGATCTGTAGAGCCCTGGTTAGGAAAGACTCAACAGGGCAAGGCACTGGAGCCTTTTATGCAGGCCTCAGCTGCACTCAGGAAATCAAGCCCAATAACTCCTGATTAGGTGTTAGCATTCTAAACCTGAGGAGGTTACTAGAGTTCAGCAACCTATTGTGCTCAAGGTAAGTTCCCCTAAAGCACCAAAATGAAAGTATCCTTGCTTTAAAAAATATACAAAAAACCCTTTTAAGAGCTCCCAGTCAGAGAGCTAGCAATGTAATATAATAAAAACAAACAAACAAACCCTCAAATCCTTACTGTTTCAAATGAATTCCAGCTGTGGGTAATATCTGTGTTAGTATGAGTAGTATTGCACTTACTATATAAAAAGCTGGATATTGCTTGTTGGCTTAGGTTTGAACCTAGACTGTTTTTAACGTTTTGTAGCTTGGGATTTTATCTCAGCAAGTTTGCTATAGCAACTAGCTCTCTAGGCTGGTTGAGAGAGCTCAAGATAATGTTTGTGTGGTACTCTCTTTTATATTTATTTATTAATGAGTTTCATTCATTCTGTTTAGTTGAGAATTCATTTTGGAGATTGGTATCCTTTGTGAGTCTCCATTTCTGTTCTGTTTGCCTAAGTTTGAATCTAAGTCAGTTATGTTGAGATCCAGATGTGGTATAACCTCTTTGAGGGAGAACCATTTGTTGAAGCATTTAAATCAGCGCTTGATGTGCTGAGTGTGTACTTCTTTGCACAGGGAAATGATTTGTGGTCATTTCAATGTAATCAAGAAGTGATCTGTCCATGGAAATGGGGTGATTTCAGTGCACAATGGTAGTCACCGTCTAGCAGCTAACGAGAGAAGAAGATGAAGTCTAGTGTCCCACCTTTTTATTTATGATTTGTTTAAAATGAAATGTCTCCATTGCAATGAGGAAGGAGTACGCTTGTTAGGTGGTACTAGATGTGAGATCTCCTAGGAGAAAAATGCATGTTTTATGTGTGTCCTTTATACTGTCGTGCACTGCCCTGGTGGCCAGTGGTCGTAAGGGTAGGTGGGACACAAAAATTATTTTAGTATGAGAGGAGGGACTTTTAAGAGCCAGGTGTAACCTGGTCTTGGCAGTTCAGCTCCTAACTAAGAAAAATTGTGAATGTAGAGTAGAGGGTTAACAAGGCATTTATTTCCCTTTACGCATAAGATTCAGCTGGGTTACAACCTAAAGAAAAAGTCCTTAACTTCAGGAATGAAATCAACTCAGGTTAACGAAAAACTTTTATGCTTCACAGTTATAACAATGCTTAGTTAAGCTTTCCAGAGTAAAGCAAATGTTTCAGCACTCTTCTTCCATTTAGCGAATGAATAACATTCCAAAGATAACATATATCATTCACAGGTTTAACAGTGACTCTGCACTGCCTGAAATACACAAAGAACAGTCCATCTCTTCCTGAGATAAAAGGCTTGGCTCTACAAGTTCCACTTGCATCGGCTCAGAATTATCTCTGTCTGTATCAGTGGTTTCACTGGCTATAATTTCTGGCCAGGCCCTAGTCCTGTTCTCTGGATGTTTAAAGAGTTCCTCTAGTGTTTGCCAATGAGCATGGCCTACCCTCGGGCGTTGGCTACTTGGCTTATGAGAGGTAGCTTTGCTTTCCTTTCTCACAGGTTTAGCATTACTTTCAAAAGGCTTTTTATAAGGTAAGGTTTTCTTCATAGAAACAGAGTCAGCATACCTTGACTTCCAGCAGCATATAGAACTGGGATTTCCTCCTTCCTGTAGTTCTTCAGGAACACAATCCCTGTGCCAGTCTCCTCTCTGAAAGCTTTTGTTACCTTTCTGTTTAGCACCAGGTTCCTCTGGTCCAAGCAGGCTTCTGTCTTTCACTCTGCTTTTCCTCCAAAGGTGATTGTTCCTTTGCCCAGCACTAGTTTCCCAAGTGCTTCTTTCTGCTTGGTCCTTGCTTGTGGTGCTTCTTTCTCGTAAACCTTCAGCTTTACCTCCAGCTCCACACCTGCAAGCACTGCTCTGCCCTCTCCAGTCACCAGTCTTCCGTTTATAACGCTCTCCTGTGTTTGAGCTTTCCGGGCTGACTGTCAGGTGCTTTCGATTAGCTAAGTATGTCCTCTCAGGCTCTGTGAGTGCATGCCTGCTCCCTCTAGCTGTTCTGTGCAGATAATGCATCTTGTGCACATCTTTTTCCTCATGAAAAACAGCTTCTTCTCCTGCATTTTTACTTTCATCAGCCCCTGCTGCATGACATATCCCCCTTCTTAAAATATTACGGGCTGAGGAATCTTCTTCCCTACAGCACGGAATTCGGGACATCGCATCCGCATTAAAATGCAGCTTTCCTGCTCTGTGCTCTACTCTATAATCATATGGTAGCAACGCCATGTACCATCTGGTTAGGCGGCTGTTATTATTTCGCATATGGCTCAACCATTTTAGAGGGGCATGGTCAGTAATAAGGACAAATTTTCTTCCAGTTAAATAAAATTTCGGGGACTCAACCGCCCACTTGATTGCCAGGCATTCCCTTTCGATCGTTGAATACCTTCTTTCGGCCGGTGACAGATTCCTACTCAGGAACATGAGAGGATGTTCAGCGCCTTGCACCTGGGAGAGAACGGCGCCTAAGCCGGTTTCCGAAGCATCCGTCTGCAGTAAAAATGGTTGGCTAAAATCCACGCCTCGTAGTATCAGGGCTCGACACAACCTTTCTTTTAGGTTCCTGAAGGCTTCATCTGCCTCCGCGGACCATCGTAATGTATTCGGGGCGTTTTTTCTTAACATCTCCGTGAATAGCGCGCTCTTATCTGCAAAATGGGGGATAAAACGCCTATAATAGCCGATGAGGCCGAGAAAACTCCTCAACTGCTTTTTATTCTGAGGAACAGGAAAATTTCTTATGCTCTCCACCTTGTTTATTAAGGGGCGCACCATACCCCGACCCACCAAGTGGCCCAAATACTTGACCTCTTTGGCGGCGAACATGCACTTCTCAGGGTTCAGGGTTAATCCCGCTCATCTCATCGCTTTCAATACGGCCCCGACTTGGAGTAAGTGTTGATGCCATGTGGCACTATGAATGACCACATCATCCATATAGGCTGTGGCGTAGGTTTGGTGTGGACGCAGAACTATGTCCATTAGCCGCTGGCAGGTCGCAGCCTCTCTATGTAACCCAAAGGGCATCCTCCTGAACTGGAACAGCCCTAGGGGAGTGCTAAAGGCTGTTTTGGGTCGAGCATCTCTTGTCAGGGGCACCTGCCAGCACCCTTTGGTCATATCCAAAGTTGTGAGGAATTTTGCTTGACCTAGCCTGTCTAACAATTCTTCGATGCGAGGCATCGGATACGCATCAAAGGTTGACACTTCGTTGACTTGACGGAAGTCGATGCAAAAACGCATGGTACCGTCGGGTTTAGGTGCCAAAACAATTGGACTGCACCAAGGACTATGCGATTCTTCAATAATACGCATTTGTAGCATTTCCTGTACCTGGTTTATAACTTTTTGTCTTTTTGCCTCTGGCAAACGGTACGGCCTTTGCCTTATAATTTTCCCCGGAGGTGTGATTATCTCGTGCGCTACTAAAGCTGTCTCTCCTGGTACAGGCATCAGGACGTCTTTGAACCCTTCCAGCAAATGGGCCAATTCCTGCCTCTGTGTTACGGAGAGTTCATCACTGACCCTTGGCGTAGAAGAGGTTTTGCATTCATCTAAGCGTGGGCCCAGATCTTCGTCCGGCTGCTCATTCCCGATTGCCACAAAGCCTTCCATATCCACCTTTCCTGTTGAGCCGAAACCTCCAGTTCCTTGGCTCGTGGGGGTTACCATATCCACTTCTTCTAAGGTTGGGAATCCCACACGTTCGCATATTAATTGAGCAATGTGCTCTCCTGCTTTTACATTAAAGTCCTCATCTGCAAAATTGAACAAAAGGACTTTAAGGACGCCTCTGTAATCTGGATGCACTACTCCAGCACCTACGTCAATAAAGTGTTTGGAGGCTAGGCCAGACCGGGGTGCGATGCGACCGTAGCAGCCTTGGGGTAGCTCCAACTGGATATCTGTACTGACTAGTGCTCATCCATGCTTAGGAATAACCTGGTTCTCGGCACTATATAGATCGTAACCTGCGGCCTGTGCAGATGCTCGTTGGGGGCTGCGAGCTTGCCTGGAAGTTTTACAAAACTTTAGTACAAACTTCTTCCGAGACTCTTCTTGTATTTTAAGCTTGGCCTTTTTAGGTTTTCCTAACAGTGGGTTGGGAACTACACTAATCTTAGAGCGGGTGCAAGTGGATACAAAAGCTTCCTGCGGAGACAAGCCCCTTTTAAGACCCTTTTTAAACTGAGGCCAGTCTCTGCCTAGCACTAGCTCTTGAGGTAGCTTAGGTATCACAGCAATCAACATCTCCTTTTCAATACCCAAGCCTTTTACCAATAGCTTGTATACTGGGTAATGTGTAGCAGCACCATGTATGCATTTTATTTTTACTTTTCCTTCCGGCTGTTCAGGTACAGACTCACCATGCTCCTTGATCAAAGACCATAATTTGTGGGAGATCATGGTCTGATCTGCGCCATAGTCTAAAAGTGCTTTTGCCTCAACGCCTTGTATTTTTACACTTATTACAAACCCTTCCCTCATTGCTTTCATGTTTTCTCCAATGAGAGCAGTACACATGTAACATTCATTCTTTAAGTGACCCTTTTTCCCACACGAAAAACATCTTTTAGAGGGTTCCTTTAACATAGGGGTAACATTTTTCAAACCCTTATATGCACAGCGTGAGAGACTTTCTAATGTCTGCGCTTCCATACCAACTGCCAACTTTGGAATCTGCGCCTTCGGTTGGGTGACCAATTCGGCTTCCAAATAACGCTCTGTTAGCGTGATGGCTTCAGCAGTGGTGTGACAATTTTGCAGAATAAGGAAGTTCTGCACGCTTTTAGGAACTGCAGACATGTATTATTCCAATACTATCATATCCATCAAAGTACTCACTGCTTTTTCATCAGGTTTTAACCATTTTGTAGCCAAACTGTTTATTCTATGTCCTAGAGCCTTAGGCGTCTCGCCTACCTTAAGCTGTGTAGCTCTAAACATACGATTGTATACAAAGGGTGTGAGGCCTAGGCGATCCCTGATGGCCTTGATCACCTCTTCATAATTATTGGCCAGAGCAGGGGACATCGCCCTGTATGCTGACAGCGGCTCCCCTGTGAGGGCTGCTGCCAGGCGAATTGCCCATTGCTCTTTCGGCCAGTTCGCTGAACATGCAATTCTATCAAAGGAGTCAATGAAATCATCGACGTCATCGGTGGCAGTTAACTTTCCTACCAACAAGGTGTCACATGTCCATTGTCCTACTGGACGATTACTCAGTCCAGAGTTCTGTCCTAGCTGAGTGTTGGCTCTCTCCAGCGACTCTTTCTGCTGTGCCAGCCAGGCCTCCATCATTTGCAGAACAGGCTTCTGCTGCTCCTGCATGGCATGAATAGCCTGCCTCTGGTTCTGGCAAGCGAGTTCTCCTTGCCAGTCGAACTGCAGATCCATCCAAGCGCACAGCTCCTTCTGCTCCATGATGATCCCTGAAAAAAAAAAACACAGAGAAAAACCAAGTGCGGCCCAACAACCAACAATGAGCTTCCTTGTTTTGTTTTGTTTTTTCCAACTCTTACTGCTATATCCAAAACAGGTCAGGTATATATACGTTTTACCTGGTGCCAGTGTTGTGTCAGCTGTGAAAAAGACGTTGCTGCTCCGGCCTGCAGTGCTCCGCCTTCGGTGCCAGCAACCGGATACTTCCCACTCTGATCCACGTCTCCTTCCACTCCGGGTTCTTGGCCTTCCGGTCCAGGTTTTGACACTCCACTCCGGGTTTTGTCTCTCCACTCCGGGTTTTGGCACTCCACTCTGGGTTTTGTCGCTCCACTCCGGGTTTTGCCACTCCACTCTGGGTTTTGCCACTCCACTCCGGGTTTTGTCACTCCACTCCGGGTTTTGCCACTCCACTCCGGGTTTTGTTACTCCACTCCGGGTTTTGTCTCTTTTTTTTTTTTTTAAACCTTGGGGTTAATTTCTTTCTTTATTCTTCTTCTTGCGGTTGTGATCCTCAAAAATCCAAACAACTATGACATTTATGTTGTGCACCGCCCTGGTGGCCAGTGGTCGTAAGGGTTGGTGGGACACAAAAATTATTTTATTATGAGAGGAGGGACTTTTAAGAGCCAGGTGTAACCTGGTCTTGGCAGTTCAGCTCCTAACTAAGAAAAATTGTGAATGCAGAGTAGAGGGTTAACAAGGCATTTATTTCCCTTTATGCATAAGATTCAGCTGGGTTACAACCTAAAGAAAAAGTCCTTAACTTCAGGAATGAAATCAACTCAGGTTAACGAAAAACTGCTATGCTTCACAGTTATAACAATGCTTAGTTAAGCTTTCCAGAGTAAAGCAAATGTTTCAGCACTCTTCTTCCATTTAGCGAATGAATAACATTCCGAAGATAACATATATTATTCACAGGTTTAACAGTGACTCTGCACTGCCTGAAATACACAAAGAACAGTCCATCTCTTCCTGAGATAAAAGGCTTGGCTCTACAAGTTCCACTTGCATCGGCTCAGAATTATCTCTTTCTGTATCAGTGGTTTCACTGGCTATAATTTCTGGCCAGGCCCTAGTCCTGTTCTCTGGATGTTTAAAGAGTTCCTCTAGTGTTTGCCAATGAGCATGGCCTACCCTCGGGCGTTGGCTACTTGGCTTATGAGAGGTAGCTTTGCTTTCCTTTCTCACAGGTTTAGCATTACTTTCAAAAGGCTTTTTATAAGGTAAGGTTTTCTTCATAGAAACAGAGTCAGCATAACTTGGCTTCCAGCAGCATATAGAACTGGGATTTCCTCCTTCCCGTAGTTCTTCAGGAACACAATCCCTGTGCCAGTCTCTTCTCTGAAAGCTTTTGTTACCTTTCGGTTTAGCCCCAGGTTCCTCTGGTACAAGCAGGCTTCTGTCTTTCACTCTGCTTTGCCTCCAAAGGTGATTGTTCCTTTGCCCAGCACTAGTTTCCCAAGTGCTTCTTTCTGCTTGGTCCTTGCTTGTGGTGCTTCTTTCTCGTAAACCTTCAGCTTTACCTCCAGCTCCACACCTGCAAGCACTGCTCTGCCCTCTCCAGTCACCAGTCTTCCGTTTATAAAGCTCTCCTGTGTTTGAGCTTTCCGGGCTGACTGTCAGGTGCTCTCGATTAGCTAAGTATGTCCACTCAGGCTCTGTGAGTGCACGCCTGCTCCCTCTAGCTGTTCTGTGCGGATATTGCATCTTGTGCACATCTTTTTCCTCATGAAAAACAGCTTCTTCTCCTGCATTTTTACTTTCATCAGCCCCTGCTGCATGACAATACACATATCACTGAATTATTTAAACATCATTCTGGTTTCTAAACCAGCTTTTCTAGAAAACTCCCAATGGTCTAATGAGTTACTTGAGCTCAAATACACTATAATGTGTTTGTGTCAAAGACCATACTTATCCTCTGGAATCTGGAACTCATTGGGGGCCATGTAGAATCTTCCCTCTTGGCAGCCATCTGTGTCTCAGAAAACTCTGGACTGGGTCTTTAGATTTCAGCTAAGTTGACATCTTTGTTCACTGTAGGATATGGATTCCCTACCAACCTTCTTAATGTTATTTAAAATGGATTCCCTATCTTTCCTTCTTAATGTTATTTTAAAAAAAAATTCTGACTGGGACCAAAAAGATATGGGCATATTTGTTCACTTAGTTAAACACTTCCTAACACATCATTCACAATCCCCAAATACACATTTCTCAACACTCGCTGGTTACCACGATGTTTCGATCAATCCTCAACTTCACCATAATACACTCTCACTCTGTCTCACAGCTACTCACACTCACTCTGTGCCATGTTAATAATTATTCTGTCTTTAATCCCTAAACTTTTTCTACTGGAAACTCCTAAACCTCGCTTACCTCACTCAAACCCCTCTCATAACTCACTCAAGACTATAAAAAAATAGATCCCTTATTTCTTTAAAACTCTTATACTTCCACTTTTCTTCCTCACTCCTTATCCCTATCTGTACTTATAAGTTATCGTCTTAGCTTTCCTTTATCTTCCACTCTCAAATTATCTCTTTCCTTTAACTCTTCCACTATTTTTCTTTAAACAGAAGAATTACATTCTTTCTATAAATCAACCCAGTTTCCTTAACATTCCTATCTATAGCTTCTCTAGAACCCTTATTTCTTTCTCCTTTTTCTTAATACTTCAACACAGAAGCCTGTGTCCAAACTCACTATGGACTTGTAAACTAAAGCTTTAAATCAGTTCAATCCATTCACAACTCATTCATATGAGTTGCTTGAACTTTTCAAAACAGGTCTACTTTCTTCCTTTTAAAACCCCAGCTTGACAAAATAACCCTTTATTCCAGTTTCTTGAACCTCCCTAACCTCTAACTTCACAGATCTTTTGCCTCCTAACTGGAAGGCCTCTTTGTAAAGGTCTTTCTACTCAGAGACTATGGGGTCTATTCTGTCCCGCTATTTGCGCCCCCCCCCCCCCCCCGCCATCCCTGTCAAAAGCTTCCCCATACGAACAAGGCATTTGTATGGGGGAGGTTTAGACGGGGGCATTCCGGTGGTGGAGCAAAGGCGGGGCAAGGGTGGTCCGTGACCACGGATGTACAGGGCCGATTCGAGTTTGGCCGTGTAAGTCCAAGGTCGGCAAAGTGGACGGGGGACTTTTTCCACCTCAGAGGTAGAATAAGTCCATATGGACTTTGGAGAACAGCAGGCCTGGGCAGCCTCAGAAAAGTGAGGGGGTGTAGGGGATTCCCCGAAGCCCGACTCTGGCCATGGAAAGCCAGATCGGTGGTCGGGCTGTGGGGAAAGAAGATTGTAGTCGATGGTTGGGTTTCGTGGCTCCTGAATGGAGCCACAGTGCCATGGCAACAGGATGCCATGGTACCGCGACTCCATTCAGGAGCCTCACTGAGGTAGCTGGGAATGTAGATGTACATACAGGCCGATCGGAATTGGATCCCGGCCTGCACGTACAGGCCCTAGACCCAATTCTGATCCCGCGGGGCACATCTAGTCCCCATTGGATCAGAATTGGGTCTACCTCTGGGCATCCTGAATCCAATTGGACGCACAGGAGCCTGCTCGCACTCAATGGGACATGCCTCTATTTATTCTACTTGCATGCTAAGCTATACTCTGATTTGATTTAAATAAAAAAGCCCTTCTAGAACCAAATTTATTTCAGTGACTATTTACTCTATTGTACTTTATATGCTAAACTATACTCTGATTTGATTTAAATGAAAAACTCTCTGGTGGTACTAAGACCTGAATGACTCAGCAAAGACACTGAATTCTAAAATACACAGATTTATCAGTTTTAATCCAAAGAATTCCCTTTTTCCCCAACATTTCAAGTATATTCCAGAAGATAAATACTTACACGTGCAGATCTATTTCCAGCAGCAGTAGTCCCTTTTGGTAGTCTAGCAAAATGTTTTGCCAATTGCTTTTCTACAATCCCCAGCTGTTCACATTCTGCTAATGACTCCTTGAGGTATTGTCTCATCTTGGCAAAGTTAGTTTCCTAAACTCTGACCCACACTTTTGAATGGATTTTATCAGCCCTAATCCTAATACTGAACCACACCATCTGGTGATCACTGGATGCGAGATGATCTCCCACTATGACATCAGAAACACTTTCCCCATTAGTAAGCACCAAGTCCAGTATGGCCCCTGTATGTGTGGGTTCTGTTACCAGTTGCCGGAATAGTTCTCCCTGTAGAGAATACAGGATCTACTTTCTTCTAGATGACATCACAGCAGTGATGTGCCAATCAACATCTGGTATATTGAAATCACCTATCAGTAGCACTTTTCCTTTCATGGCAATACTGCATATGTCTTGTATTAAATCCCTGTCCACTACTTCTCCCTGTGAGAGAGATCTGTATATCACACCAATGCAAATGGATTTCCCATTCCCTCTTTCTAGTTTAACCCACAGTGCCTCCTTGCTCCCTTTTAAGTCCTGACATTCTATAGCTTCAATATTATTTACAGATAGTGCCACTCCTCCCCCCCCCCCTTCTTCCTCCCCTGTCCTTCCTGAATAAAATATAGCCTGGTATAATTATATCCCAGTCATGACTGTCCGTCAACCGCCACTAACCGTAACCAACACTAAATCCAAGTCAGCCTCTTCCATTAAAACCTCAACATCTGGGATCTTATTTCTCATACTACAGGCATTTATACACAATGCTTTCCAGATGTCCCTTTTACCCATTTCTACAGACGTATTTAATGTTTCACTTAACTGGGGGCTTTCTTCACCCATCCCCAATGAATCTAGTTTAAAGCCCTCTTCAGTAGGTTAGCCAGTTTGCTTCGGAAGACACTTTGACCTTTCTTGGACATATGGATGCCATCTCTGCTCTGCAGTCCTTGGAACATCATCCCATGGTCCAGGAAACCAAAATGCTCTTGATGACACCATCCACACAGCCATGCATTCATCTCTAGCATATGAGCTTCTCTGCCTCAGCCTTTACCCTCAACATGGAGGATTGAAGAGAACACCACTTGCACACATATCTGCTTCACCCTCTGTCCCAGAGCCATGAAGTCACTTTTGATATGCTCGGAGAGATACCTAACAGTATAATTTGTATAAAATGAATGAGCAACATCGGATAATAGCCAATAGGCTTGATGAGTCTCAGCAAACTTTTCATAACATCTCAGATTTTGGCACCTGGCAGACAGCACGCCTCTCTGGCTATCAAGTCTGGTTGGTAGATGGACACCTCAGAACCCCTCAGAAGAGAGTCACCAATCACCACTACCCTTCACTTCCTTGTGGTCACTGATTCTGCAGCTTTGGGGTGCTCGAGCTCTGGTTTTTCCCTTTCCTGGTATTTTTTAACCTCCTCCACTTCCAGGGCTGCATATTGGTTCTTCAGTTCAAGGGCTGGTGGAACTGGATTGTTGATTATGCAGTCTCTGGTGACTCTTGTCCAACTCTCTTCATTCTGTAGTCCCCCATCTTCATCTCTGTCAGACAGCTTGGATATTTCAAGAAGCATCTCATCAATGTATGTTTCGCTGCGTCAAATGCTTCTCAGCCTCACCACCTCTTCTCTGAACTCTTTCCACTTTTTGCATGAGGGCTTCAGCTTGCAGACATCCTGCACATGGAACTGGTTCTTTGACTAGCATCAGGATCTCTGTCTGGACAGAGGCAGATGCTGTAATGGGGGCAAAAGCTTTGGCAATCCAATTATTCCCAGCCATCTTGCAGTTGGTGGAGCTTTGGTACCTGTTGAAGTAAACAAGAGAGACCTATTAAAGACCCTAACTTTTCCTTAGCTGTCCCTTAAGAGAAAAAGCAGTTAACCTATTTTATGTGTGTTCTAACAGTGCTGTTCTATATCCCTGTGTTTAGCTAATTGGGGAGTTGCCCTATAAAGCAAGAATTCTCACATGGGGTGGGTAGAGAGGGATCTAAAACCTGATGAGGTCATTCAAAGAGCTGGCTCTGACTGGAAAGCTGGAAAAAGAAAACGATGAATAGGCAATAGAGAAAAAAATTACATTTTAAAAATGAAGACAAAAACCCCTTTAAGAGCTCTCAAGTAGAGCGCTTATATTTAAAAGTCACACAATATTACCTTGCTTGCAATGGAGACCCTGTTAGGAATGCCACCTACTACTACTACTACTACTACTATTACTACTACTATTCAGCACTTCTAAAGCACCACGCATGCAGTGCTGCACAGCTAACCTACACGAGGTAGCCAACATACAAGAGACAGTCCCTGCCCGTCAGAGTCATGCTCATCAGAGCTTACAATCTAGTTAGAACAGTACATTAGTTAAAAACAGTACATTAGTTAAAACAGTACAGATCATTAGTCAGTTCTACGCAAGGTACGGTGTGGTACAGTTTGGGCTGTTGAACTAATGAGTTCAGTGGCTTTAAAGAGCTGGCTCTGAATGGAAAACTGGAAAAAGAAAACAATGAACTCTAATAGGCAGAGCTTTACCCTACACCACAAAAAAAATCCCCTTTTGCAATACAGAAAAAGGTTTAGCTTTTAAAAATGAAGACCAAAACCTCTAAGAGCTCTCAGGCAGAGAGCTTGTATTTAAAAGTCATATAGTATTACTTTGCTTGCATTGGAGACCCTGTTAGGAATGCCAGTTTGTGCAAGGCCCTGTAGAACTTTATACATCATACACTGCCTAGCCCCTTTGCAAGCTAGTCAAGGACCACATAGAATCCCGGCTAACTCTGTGTGTCTGGTTCCAACCGGGCGCACAGAGGGCTGGGACATCCAGGTCTGAATTGGGCCCTAAATCAACTGCAATTAGCATAGAACACTCTTGCAAGAACCATAAATAAGATGGCTAAAGCCAAACACATCACACCCATTCTCTTCCAACTGCACTGGTTACCTGTAACATGCAGAATTATATACAAATCATTAGTAACCACATTCAAGATCCTACATGACCTATCCCCAGCACATCTAACCTCCTTGATATTTATCCTACCTGAAACAAGGCAAAGAAGAGGTGGGACCCAAAACTCTCTGATATTACCTAAAGACTTCAGGAAAACAAGCCAAACAACAAGCAAAAGAGCCTTCACTTTCTATGCACCAATCCATTGCATCTCACTACCTCAAAACCTAAGAAACATTAATGACCTATTCACCATTCGTAAAAGAATTAAAACAAACCTATTCACCGAATACTATCAGAATAAAATAGAAGATAAGAATATCTTCCCCACATATATCATAGGCTACCCACCTATGCCTTAATTAAGCCATGAACATACAATGAATACATAATCCAATGATTCACCATGAACACATCCATCAATGACCTGCATACAACATCCTGATTACACCTGCAAATAGACCTACTTAACACTGTCTAAAATTGTATTACATGTTTTAATATCCATGCAAACACCTTCCCTGCATTTGTAAATACAGGGAAGCTGTAAAACTAGAAGGCATAACATGAAGCTGCAAGGAGGTAAACTGAAAGGCAATGTCAGGAAATACTTTTTCACTGAAAGGATAGTGGATGCTTGGAATGCCCTCCTGATGAAAGTGTGGGGGCAAATACAGTGACAGAATTCAAAAAGACATGGGATAGACACAGCGGATCCCTTTATAGCAACAGGATAAAATCAAAACAAACATAACTCTTATATCTCAAGAAATAGGGGTGACCTGCACAAAGTAGTGGGTACACCCCTAAACAAAGGAATGGGGAGGGGTGACCATGACGGATGGCAGGTACTCCTACTCTTCCACCTTGCTGGGCAGACTAGATGGATCATACTAGTCTTTATCTGCCATTGTAACATTGTAACATAGTATATGACGGCAGATAAAGACCAGTATGATCCATCTAGTCTGCCCATCAAAGTGGCAAGAGCGGGTGCACCTGCCGATCTGTGCAGGTCGCCCCTCCACATGCCTTTGTTTAGTGGTGTACCAACTGCTCCGTGTAGGTCACCCCTATTTGTTAAAATAGTTATGTCTATTTTGATTTTGGAGGAGTAACCTAGTGGTTAGAGCAACTGCCTAATACCCAGAAGATCAGGGTTCAATTTCTACTGGCATTCCTTGTGAACTTGGGCACATCACGTTACTCTCCACTGCCTCAGAAGAAAAGGCTGGCAATCTACTTCCAGTGATACATTGCCAAGAAAACCCAGAGGTAGCTGGATTGCTATGAGTCAACACTGACTTGATGGCACTTAAAAAAAATATTTTTGATTTTATCCTGCTGCTATTTTATTTATTTATTTACATTCTCATATATACCGCGCTATTCTGCATCAGTGCGGTTTACATTGAACAAATTGAAATTACATTGAACAGGGCATTATAACTTGGAGATAACTATTTTACAGGGAACATGGGCCATGGAGGATTAAGCGGCTTGCCCAAGACCACAAGGAGCACTTGTGGGACTATAAAGGGATCCACTGTGTCTGTCCCATTCCATTTTGAATTCCATCACTGTCTTTGCCTCCACCACTTCCATTGGGAGGGCATTCCAAGCATCCACCACCATTTCAGTGAAAAAGTATTTCCTGACATTGCTTCTCAGTTTACCCCCTTGCAGCTTCATGTTATGCCCTCTAGTTTTACAGCTTCCCCGTCTTTGGAAGAGGTTTGTTTGTTCATTACTACTCTTAAGTATTTAAAGGTCTGAATCATATCTCCCCTGTCCCTCCTCTCCTCCAGAGTGTACATATTTAGGTCTTCAAGTTTCTTCTCATACGTCTCCTGATGCAGGCTCCAAATCATTTTGGTCACCTTCCTTTGAACCCTTTCCAGTCTTTTTATATCCTTTGCGTGATGCGGTCTCCAGAACTGAAAACAATATTCGAAGTAAGGCCTCACCAGTGACTTGTACAGTGGCATTAGTACCTCTTCCTTTCTGCTGGTAATTCCTCTCTGTATGCAACCCAGCATCCTTCTGACTTTTGCTACCGCCTTGTCACACTGTTTCGCCACCTTGAGATCCTCAGAAAAAATCACTCCAAGGTCCTTCTCCTGATCCTTGCACATCAACCTCTCACCCCCTATCGCATACAATTCCCTTGGATTTCTGCTTCCCAAGTGCATGACACTGCACTTCTTCACATTAAATCTTAACTGCCAAGCATTAGACCATTCTTCCAGCTTTTGTAGATCTTTCCTCATGTTCTCCACTCCCTCAGGGAGTCATATACCACGTTACTATTGAGTTAAATGTTTGCAGTTAGCTTTGTTTTCTTTACTGCATTGTTCACAACACATTGTTTTAATGTAAACTGTTTTAAGTTTGTTAAAATGTTATATGTAAACTGCCTTGATTATGTTGAAAAGGTGGTATATGAAACTCACAAATAAATAAATAAAATAAATAAACCTGACCAGCACTGAATTTGTTGGTTTCCAGGGAAATGTAGCCTGCTTATTTTCATGCAGCTATCCAGTGGACTGCAGTCATTAGCTCAGGGATTTTCAACCCAGTCTTTGGGACACACTTAGGGGTATGTTTACTAAACTCCGAAATTGTGCGGAGCCGCGGTAGTGTGCCTGTGCCATATAAGGAATGGGCGGTTCAGGCAGAAAAAAGAAAAAAAACGAGAGGCAGCGACCGTCCTTGTGCACGGCACGCTAATGTGCGGGGTCCACATTAGCGCGTGGGAAGGCTAAGCGGTGTGCTGCTGGGCACAGAAAAGAACAGAGCCATAGTACAACGGTGAAGACACAGAACAATGGTGCAGGGGCCAGGGGTTCAATCCCTCATTGTGCGCAACGCGAAATGTTGTCTGAGGCATTAACTTTAATGGGTAAAAGTGCTGTAGGAGGCATATTAATTTTGTGCGGCATAAGGCGGCGCACTGTTAATTTTGGGCGTCATTAGGCGGTGCGCTGTTAGGTGTGGGAGTCATAAGGCATAGCACTGTAAATTGTGGGCATTAGGCGTTGCGCTGTTAAGTTTGTGCGGTTTGGGCGGCAGAAGGCGGTGCGCTGCTAAGTTTCTAAGGCCTAAGGCAGTGCGGCAATGTCCAAACACAGGAATAGAGCCACAGCACAATGGTTAAGACACTGACCAATGGTGCAGGCATCAGGGGTTCAATCCCTCACAGTGCCCAGTGAACAAGGCTGGCTGAGGCAGTACATATTATGGGGATGAGTGCTGTAGGAGGCATATTAGTTTTATTTTATGCATCAGTACTAGCAAACGCACTCTCAAAGCGTGTTAACATAAGGCGGCCCATAAGGCACATGTTAAAGTTCACTGTACGCCAAGGCACCCTAGCATGTCCCCTATAGGGTACCATATATGTTGCGTCACAGGATAATGTACAGTGCAACTTATATGGACGGCAACCATAAGGTGCCCTATAGGGCGCCCTATAAAGCACCCTCAGAGGCACCCTATGGGTACAGTACGCTGAGGGTGTTTGTGCTGGCATCAATATATGTACATTAAATAAAAACAAACTTTGGACCACCCTATCAAATAGCCCCACTGTGGGTCAGAATCCATGAGCTCTGTCTTCACAGGCAGTGACATAACCATTGGGCTACAACTCTATAGCTGCCAGCAAGCCCCTGGCTGGCTGCAGAGAGCCTGCACGTCACCACACAGACAGTCTGCTGTGGTAACCAGGATAGGGCTAGGCCACCCGTACCCATGATGCACTGCACATGCAAATCAGCTGTCGACAGATGAACACAAGATGGGGAATGCACCCCAAAAGCTCCCCGGCCTGGTAGGGGGAAGTGGCTGTGTGCACCCACACAGCGCCTCGGCCTGGTAGGGGGTACTGACCGGGCGTTTTACTGGCACAGAGTAGCTACACACCGTCACATTGTGCGGGTCCTGTGCTCACCCTGAGGGTGTGAAGAGGCGCTCAGGACCAGGTCCACAACACCCTCCATGGCTGAAAGAGGCCATGCCAGAGCTTCAAAGCAGTATTAATCTGTGAGATAGGTAGATTCTGAAGAAACACCTTGGATATCTCCTTCTGTCTTAGTCAGGGGAAACCTCTTATGGACACCTAGGTGGCCTATGTACCAACACCCCCCCCCCCCCCGGGTTGAAGAACAGGGTCTCCCATCAACAGATGCACATTCTACCTCCCTGCAATGATGGCAGTAGAGTGGACCATCAACCCTAGTCCTGCTGGGTAACAGACACCCTACAGGGCAATCAAAGCAGCTCTATACACATCCACAACACAATATCAGACAGACATTAAACCTGGTTATGCTAAGCTGCACCCCACCACTATCTGATATTCTCCTGCAGTAAGCCTTCAGCTGCTGCACCCTGCAAGGCACTCCATCAAAACACAGACCAGCTGAAAACAGTCAGCTAGTTAGTCCTGGTGGAAATGCATGCAACCAGAACTGGGATGGCAGTGCAAACCAGCAGATAAGTCAGTGACTGGGCCCCAGAAGGAAACCCAGATATATCACATGAGAGAAATGCTATATAGCACTATGGGGTTGCCTAGACATGCTGTGGTCACTGCAGAGTCAGGGTGAGAGTGATCCCACAGCAGGACAGACAGAGGTCACCCTGTCTGTGTAGGTGGTGGCCGGGCATGACAATGTCCGAGGCAGTGCCCTATGCCCTGTGCAGATGCATCCTGGCCAGCCCACCCTGTCTGAGCTATACCCATGGTACCTTGCTGCTCATTATGCACATTGGCAGGCCAATGCTGGCAACTGTGCTGGCAGTGTGGGCTGTGGAAGGTGTTTGCAGCCAACACACACTGTATAGACAGACACACACTCCCACACGTATGCCAGCATTGTGCTACTATAGAGGAGTTTATCAGCCTTGCCCACCACACCAGTCATGGGCACAGTACAGGCATGGATATGGTACGCAATACTGTCACAGGCCAGACCATAAGCACACACCGCAGACATCAGAAAGATTTTTATGATGGAGCTCACAGAGCAAACTGTGCTTAACGTAGTAATGTCTATCTGCCAGGACTCATAGCAAACGTTTGAGAGCTGTGTACTGTATACCCAGGTGTAGGGTGGCATTGCTAAGGTATGCAGGTGCTAGTATTGGGAGATGCACGCAGGGCCCAATGTCCTGCCCCTCCAGGAGGCATTGGCCAATGGGGCCTCTGGGTGTGGGTGTGTCTGCCCCTGTTGGCTGTTGCTTTACGGCAGAGGTTCCCAACTCCAGTCCTGGTGTTCCGAATACTGTTCGGGTTTTCCTGCTGTACCTCATGACTATGCATGAGCTACATCTACATGCCATGGGGGAGGTGCATAGATATGCAGCACCGGCATTTGTATTAGAGGCAGCATAGAACCTGAATAGTGTGTGTTCCTCTAGGGCTGCATATCGGAGACTCTGCTCTAGGTAATGCCCCTGTTCATGGTGTCTGTGCTCAGTGTGGTAAAAGATAGGCGTATTACCAATGTGTATGTCCTCAGCAATAAAGGTTTGTGCTTACTATCACGGTTTAGTTGTGGAAAACATTTGTGGACAGGATTGGCAGTAGACCCAGCTGGGATTTGAACCTGTGACCTTTTGTTCTTGTACACACTATCTGTGTGCACTGCACCACCATGTAGCCACAGATTGGCTGAGTTCCCTGGGACGTCCATGACTGTACATCTGACAGGGCCGGTCTGTTGCAGTGGACGGTGCCAGCCTGCACATGGCTAGGCCACTGTGTGCTGTGGCTAGCAGCCACTGCCCCCGCCACCACCTGTATCCTTCCGCCAACATGCTGGCATGTCCTTATCTTGGAAAAGCATGTGACCTGCTTGAGTTGTGGCACTCCAGGACTGCATTTGGGGGACTCAGCTGTCGGTAATGCCCATTGTAATGGTGAGTGTGCGATGTAGGGTAAAATATGGGTGTTTGAGACACGCTTATGTTCTCTGCAATATAGAAGTGTCTTTACTATCTCTGTTTAGTGGTGGGTAAAACATGGGGACTGGGTTGGCAGGAGCCCCTGCTTGGATTTGAACCTGTGACTCTCTGGTACTGTAGGTACTGGCTCTGTCTGCTGCACCACACTGATAGTGTTGTCCCTGGGATGGAAAACCTGGCCGGCGGACTCCTAAACCCTGCTCTGCACATTTGTACTGTGGGCTCATTCACCTTGTCTGGGGCAAACATGCAAATACACCCCGCAAATGACCGTGAAAAGAGGGGGAAAAAATATTACCAAGCTGGGCAACAGTGGTATTAATGGGCGACCATAGAAAACACTCCCAGCAAAGCTCCCAAAAATGGAAATGATTTTTGGAAGGGTCTCCGCTCCGTAGACCCTTCCAAAAATCATTTCTTTTTTGGGGGGCTTTCCTGGGAGTGTTTTTTATTGTTGCCCATTAATATCACTGTTGCCCAGCTGGATTATAATTTTTTAGAATTTTGTTGTGGTCTTTTTCAATTTATATTTGCTATTTTGTTCTGTGCATATGTATCACACTGCTCACGTTTTGTTGGTTTCCCCGGTTTTGCTGTACATTGCTGACGGAAATGGTTTCTCTTCCCTTTAAATGCACTTTTTTACATGGAAATTCGGCCCCGATAATGTGCGAGGGGCCTCTCCCCTCCCCTTCCCCGCCCATTGCACCCGTCTCTCCACCCCTCGGGAGCCTTCCTCCGCCCTCCGTTAGCCTTTCCACGCCTCTATCGGACATTTGCGGGCACGTACTTGTGCGGGGCCCGTTAGTGTGTCGCGCATGTGTGCGGGGGTGACCCGCACGTGTGCGGGGCGCTTAAGAGCACTTAAGTGCTGCTTTCCATGCGCTATTGTGCGGATGCGCAATTGTGCAGTGTTTAGTAAACATACCCCTTAGCCTGTCACTTTTTCCGAATACCCACAATGAATATGCATGAGAGAGATGTGCATATTATGGAGCAGTGAATGCAAATATATCTCATGCATATTCATTTGTGTATCCTGAAATCTGACTAGCAAGCAGGGCTAGTCCAAACATTACGCAAAATAGGCAGTCACTTAGGGTGGCATTTAGGGGGGGGGGAGAGCAAGGCATTCAAAGCTAAATAATAGATTGTGACAGTCAAGGGGGACATAAGGCTTAAGGTTTGCCTAGGGCACAAAGGTAGCATCTCCCTAACCATCTTCCTCGATCTTTCCTCCACTTTTGACCCGGTTGCTCACGCCTTTCTACTCTCTAGTCTGCAAGGCATTGGTCTCTATGTTACAGTTCTTCAATGGTTTCACTTCTTCATTTCAGAACACTCTTATTCTGTCCATTTTTGATCCTCTGCTTCCACAAGTTTTCCCCTCACTTGTGGTGTACCCAGGGTTTGGATCTTGCCCCTCTTCTTTTTAACATCATTTGGCCCCGCCAGCCACTGTCATCCAACAGTTCGGTATCTCCGCATATTACTATGCAGAGGACATTTTACTACTTTCTCATTCTCGCCCAACATCTCCTGATCTCTCTGCACTAAATGACTGTCTTGCTCAGGTTGTTCTTTGGATAAACAGCAATCATTTAAAGCTCAATGCATCTAAAACCTCTGCCACCTGGCTGACTGCCTCCTCTACCATCCCATCCCTCGGCCCATTACTTACTGGCACACAAATTCCCTTGACAAATTATTTTATCTACCTAGGGGTCATACTTGACAGTGAACTTACATTCCATGACCATATTAGTCTTGTGATAAAGCGATCCTTCAATACCCTCTGTCAAATCAGAGCCATCCGTCCAATCCTTTCAACTTCTGCTCTAACTATGCTGCTTGTCTCATTAGTCCTATCACGTCTAGGCTACTGTAATGTGATCTGTGCAGGTCTCCCCAGTTATCAGCTCCATCATTTACAAATGGTCCAGAACACAGCCATCAGATTACTAGCTCATGCCTCTAAAGTCAAACACGTTACATCTTTGTTTATTCATTTTCATTGGTAACCCATTCAATATCGCATTTGATACAATATTCTCACATTGGTCTATAAGATCGTACACACAGGCTCACTATCTTCATCCTGCATTCCTCATACCCCATCGCATATCTTACATTCTATTCATGATAACCATCTTTGTCACCCTTCTCCATCCTGTGCACGATATGAATCTCCCTGGCATTCAGCTTTTTATTTCCTTGATCCAAGTTTATGGAAAGCTTTCCCATCCAATCTCCTCCTACAGCTGTCATACTCTAAATTCAAATCACTTCTTAAGACTTACCTTTTTCAATTAGCTTTTGACCTATCCCTTCAGTAGTGCTCTCCTACTCCTTTCCCCCTCCCTTGATTTTACTATGTGCCACTCTTGGCTTCCACTCCTCCTCTCTCATGTCTCCTGCTTGTCAGTTTGTGTCTACTAATTTCCTGTTTTATTGAAGTTTTATTGAAGTGTCTACTAATTTCCTAGTTTTTCCTGAAGTTTTATACCACTCTGCTGTTCTGAAGGCTGGTATAGCAAATTTTAATAAACCATAAACCTTGAACCAACTCTGCAGCCGGCCCTGCTGGCTAGGTGTGTCCCGAGGACTGGATGGACTATTTTATTTATCCATGCTTTGCTTTCACCTTAAAATAAGTCCCCCAGTTTCTGTTTTTAAGTAAGTAAAGGGGATGGGTTGTTTGCAACACTGCAACCTCTTCATTTGTTTTCTTTCATTCTCCTCTATGTCTGCACTAAACATGTATGAATTCTGTTACAGTGCTGGTGCCCACCAGTACTGCTAGCAGCTTCTTCCAGGCATCTACCATCCTTTTTGTAAAAAAAAAGTATTTTCTTGGTTTTCCATTACATCTTCCTATGTGTAACTTCAGATCATGACCCCCTGCCCTTGAATTTCTTTTTTCTAGGACAATTTCACCTTCTTGTTTTTTTTAACTGAGGCATGTCAAATATTTGAATGTTTCTGAAACTTTCTGCCATATCCTGTTTTCCCTTCTGCCTTACAGGGAGTATCTATTAAGTATCTTAAGCCTATAAAAATGAATTCATTTTTAGACTACAGCATGAAATATCTTCAGTTTTGTAATGCTGTCAACCTTGGAGCTACTGTAGGAGGATAAATGCAAAAGAAACTCCATTTTCTACAATTAGTTCCAACCCATAGATAGCAGAATACAATTTTACCTGTCCAAACTGAATCTGACCACTGGCATATTGTGTTGATAATGTGTCACAGGTCCTTTTTCTTAATGCAAGTGCAACAAATTGAGGACAGTTTTGAGATCTGATAATTGCTCTGGATGATAAGATGATTGGTACCTTTGAGATGTATTAGCGTTATGTTATGCTGATAAATGGTTTTCTTCCAGTGAGGGCATGAAATGCTGCATCCTTTCCACTGAAAGTATTGTTTGAACTTCAGGCTGTTGATAAAGGATTCCCTAACAGCAGCCTGAGCTCATTTAAAACCCTGTAGAATAAAGGCCAAGCCATCACAAGTCTAGTATATCCTTTGCTAAAAGTAGAAAACAAAAAGGTCATTTTAGTGAAATTTAAATGGATGAAATAGACATTCATCTTTATATTCTGTACATTTTGTTAATCACTAACAGAACAGCACTGTTCCTGAAGCCAACTGACAGAAATTCTAACCTTATTAAATGCCCCAGTATGTTTTAATACCTTCAAATGGAATTTTTATGGCCTGTTCTGCAAGCATATTAATGCCATCAAGAAGACCACAGACATGCATAATAGCTCATCAATTAGTAGCTGGGCACTTTCGACCTTGGAAAATCAGTTGCCTTTCAGTTTAGTACATGTGCATTTTGGGTAGAAAAAGAAGCTATGCAATTATTATACTTAATTCTTTCACATGTCAGAACTAGTGCCAAACACAAGCATAACATTAGAATTTTTTTATTTGACATTACTGTTAACCTTTTGCATTTAAAGCAGCAAAAAATTGAATCTGTTTCTAATAAATGACCACTACAAAATTGCAAACTGGTAACACTGCAAGTATTCTCAAATCTATAAAAAAGAGGATGAGAGTTGAACATCTGGTGATTGTCCCTTAGCAATAATCTATTGAATAGTTATAACTTAAAATTCTTCATGCAATAAAATGCCTTAAATAAAGAAAAGAGAGGAAGGGGAGCTGGTCAGCTCCATCCAACATGGCCGCCTGAAGTGGTAGCTCTCAAATTCCTATGTAATAAAAACATTTTCAGCCTGTGATATGGAAGTATATTGTACACCATAGCAAATGTTATTGCTCAGAAGATGTCTACAGTCAAATGGACAAAGTCTGATTTTGCTGGAGCCGCAGCGCAGGGAGTAAAGCACTTCAAGCAGCAAAGGTGGTTGGGCATGGGGTTAGTGCCAGAAAAGGCTGGGCATGGGGTTAGTGCCAAGATCACCCTAAAATCAATAATGAAGGAACTCTTACAGTTGAAGGACTTGAACAAAGAAAGGAAGGAAAGGAAAATTTGAGAGGACATTGCTGGTCTTAAGAGGCAGCTTGATTTTATGCATGCTTGAACAGAAGTAGTTGAAAATACATTGCAGACCCACATGGATCAAATACAGGAAACACTTTGCCAGTACAAAGCAGTGCAGGTCTGAGAAAAATCCCAAGGACCTTAATAGTTGCAGTAAGAAGAATAATCTGTTAGTTTTGGGTGTTCCTAAGGGTACAGAAGGTTCAGAACTGATTAAATATGTGCAAGATCTGTGATCAAAGCTGCTAGTCCTCATCTTTGACTTCCCTTTCAAAGTTGAACATGCGCACAGGACACCGACTCACCAGAAGAGGAGGGGGAGTACTTATCCTAGCCAAAGAACACATACAATTACCCACACTAGACACATCAGAAGGCCTGGACATGATCATGATCACAAACAAATACCTGACACTATGGGGTATGTTTACTAAACTCCGAAATTGTGCGGGGCCCCGTTAGTGTGCCTGTGCCATATAAGGAGTGGGCGGGTCAGGCAGAAAAAAGAAAAAAAACGGGAGTAAGCGATCGCACATTTGCGCGGCGCGCTATTGTGCGCCGTGCACAATAGTGCATGGGAAGGCTAAGTGGTGCCCTGATGTGCACACACAAAGGAACAGAGTCATAGTACAATGGTTAAGACACTGACGGCTGGTGCAGCTGCCATGGGTTAAATTCCCCATTGTGCGCAACAAAAAGGGCTGGCTGAGGCATTAATTTTAATGGGTAAAAGTGCTTTAGGAGGCATATTAATTTTGGGCGGCATAAGGCGGTGCACTGTTGGGCGGCATAAGGCAGTGCACTGTTAATCTTGGGTGGCATAAGGCGGTGCACTGTTGGGCAGCATAAGGCGGTGCACTGTTGGGCGGCATAAGGCAGTGCACTGTTAATCTTGGGTGGCATAAGGCGGTGCACTGTTGGGTGGCATAAGGCGGTGCACTGTTGGGCGGCATAAGGCAGTGCACTGTTAATCTTGGGTGGCATAAGGCGGTGCACTGTTGGGCGGCATAAGGCAGTGCACTGTTAATCTTGGGCGGCATAAGGCAGTGCGCTGATGCTCAAGCACAGGACCAGAGCCACAGCACAATGATTAAGACACTGACCAATGGTGCAGGGATCAGGGGTTCAATCCCCACAGTGCCCAATGAAGAAGGCTCACTGAGGCAGTGTGTATTATGGGGATGAATGTAGTAGGGGGCAATTTATTTTTATTTCAGTTATCACTACTAGCAAACGCACTCACAAAGCATGTTAACATAAGGCGGCCCATAAGGCACATGTTAAAGTTCACTGTCCGCCAAGGCACCCTAGAATGTCCCCTATAGGGCACCATATATGTTGCGTCACAGGATAATGTATAGTGCACCTTATATGGACGGCAACCATAAGGTGCCCTATAGGGCGTCCTATAAAGCACCCTCAGAGGCACCTTATGGGTACAGTACGCTGAGGTTGTTATTGCTGGCATCAACATATGTACATTAAATTTAAAAAATGCTTTGGACAACCCTATCAAATAACCCCACTGTGAGTTTGAACCCATGACCTCTGACTTCACAGGCAGTGAAGTAACCATTGGGCTACAGCTGCCAGCAAGCCACTGGCTGGCTGCAGAGAGCCTTCATGTCACCACACAGACAGTCTGCTGTGGTAACCAGGATAGGGTTAGGCCACCCGTACCCATGATGCACTGCACATGCAAATCAGCTGTCCACAGATGAACACAAGATGGGGAATGCACCCCAACAGCTCCCCAGCCTGGTAGGGGGAAGTGTCCGTGTGCACCCACACAGCACCTCGGCCTGGTAGGGGGTACTGACCGGGTGTTTTACTGGCACAGAGTAGCTACACACCGTCACATTGTGCGGGTACCGTGCTCACCCTGAGGGTGCGATGAGGCGCCCAGGACCAGGTCCACAACACCTTCCATGGCTGAAAGAGGCCATGCCGGAGCTCCAAAGCAGTATTAATCTGTGAGATAGGTAGTTCCTGCTGAAACACCTTGGGTATCTCTGTCTATCTCAGTCAGGGGAACCCCTTAGGTGAAAAACAGGGTCTCCTATACAACAGATTCACATTCTACCTCCCTGCAATGGTGGCAGTAGAGTGGACCATCAACCCCAGTCCTGCTGGGGAACAGACACCCTACAGGGCATCCAAAGCAGCTCTATACACATCCATAACACAATATCAGACAGACATTAGGCCTGGATATGTTAAGCTGCACCCCACCACCATCAGACATTCTCCTGCAGCAAGCCCTCAGCTGCTACACCCTGCAAGGCACTCCATCAAGACACATACCAGCTGAGAACAGTCTGCTAGTTAGTCCTAGTGGAAATGCATGCACCCAGAACTGGGATGGCAGCACATAAAAGCAGATAAGTCAGTGACTGGGCCCCAAAAGGAAACCCATAAATATCACATGAGAGAAATACTATTTACCACTATGGGGGTGCCTAGCCATGCTGTCGTCACTGCACAGTCAGGGTGGAGTGAAACCCCAGCAGCACATACAGAGGTCACCCTGTCTGTGTAGGTGGTGGCCGGCCACTACAATGTCCCTGCCAGTGCCCTATGCCCTGTGCAGAGGCATCCTGGCAAGCCCACCCTGTCTGAGCTATACCCATGGTACCTTGCTGCTCATTATGCACACTGGCAGGCCATTACTGGCAACAGTGCTGGCAGTGTGGGCTGTGAAAGGTGTTTGCAGCCAACACACACTGTATAGACAGACACACACTCCCACACGTATGCCAGCATTGTGCTACTATAGAGGGGCTTATCAGCCTTGCCCACCACACCAGTCCTGGGCACAGTACAGGCATGGATATGCTACGCAGTACTGTTGGGGGTCACTCCCCAGGGTGGTAAACACTGTCAGAGACCAGATTTGAAGCACGCACTGCAGACATCAGACAGATTGTTATGTTGGAGCTCAAAGAGCAAACTGTGCTTAACAGAGGAATGTCTATCTGCCAGTACTCATAGCAAACGTTTGAGAGCTGTGTACCGTATACCCAGGTGTAGGGTGGCATTGCTAAGGTATGCAGGTGCTAGTATTGGGAGATGCAGGCAGGGCCCAATGTCCTGCCTCTCCAGGAGGCATTGGCCAATGGGGCCTGTGGGTGTGGGTGTGGGTGTGTTTGCCCCTGTTGGCTGCTGCTTTACGGCAGAGGTTCCCAACTCCAGTCCTGGTGTGCCAAACACTGTTCAGGTTTTCATGCTGTCCCTAATGAATATGCATGAGCTACATCTACATGCCATGGGGGTGGTGCATAGCTATGCAGCACAGGCATTTGTATTGGAGGCAGCAGGGAACCTGAATGGTGTGTGGCCCTCCAGGACTGCATTGGGGAGACTCTGTTCTAGGTACTGCCCCTGTTCATGGTGTCTGTGCTCGGTGGGGTAAAAGATAGGCGTATTACCAATGCATATGTCCTCGGCACGAAAGGTGTGTCCTTACTATCACTGTTTAGTTGTGGGAAAAATATGTGGACAGGATTGGCAGTAGCCTCAGCTGGGCTTTGAACCTGTGACTTTCTGTTTTTGCACACACTATCTATGTGCACTGCACCACCGTGTAGCCACAGATTGGCTGAATTCCCTGGGAAGTCCATGACTGTACATCCGACAGGGCCTGTCTGTTGCAGTGGATGGTGCCAGCCTGCACATTGCTAGGCCACTGTCTGCTGTGGCTAGCAGCCACTGCCCCCGCCACCACCTGTACCCTTCCGCCAACATGCTGGCATGTCCTTATCTTGGAAAAGCATGTGACCTGATTGAGTTGTGGCACTCCAGGACTGCTTTTCGGGGACTCGGCTGTCAGTAATGCCCATTGTTATGGTGTGTGTGCGGTGTTAGGTAAAATACAGGTGTTGGAACCATGCTTATGTTCTCTGCAATAAAGGAGTGTCTTTACTATCTCTGTTTAGTGGTGGGTAAAATATGGGGACTGGGTTGGCAGAAGCACCAGCTGGGATTTGAACCTGTGACCCTCTGGTCCTAGAAGTACTGGCTCTGTCTGCTGCACCACACTGTGGCCACAGAGATAGTGTAGTCCCTGAGGATGGGAAACCTGGCCGGCAGAATCCTAAACCCTGCTCTGCACATTTTTACTGTGGGCTCATTCACTTTGTCTGGAGGCAAATGTGCAAATACACCCTGCAAATGACCGTGAAAAAAGGGGGAAAAAAGATAACCAAGCTGGGCAACAGTGATATTAATGGGCAACCATAAAAAACACTCCCAGGAAAGCTCCCAAAAAAGGAAATCATTTTTGGAAGGGTCTCCGCTCCGTAGACCCTTCCAAAAGTCAGTTCTTTTGTTGGGGGCTTTCCTGGGAGTGTTTTGTGTTGTTGCCCATTAATATCACTGTTGCCCAGCTGACTTACGCTTTTTAGTAATTTTGTTGTGGTCATTTTCTATTTTTATTTGCACTTTTGTTCTGTGCACATGTATCACACTGCTCACGTTTTGCAGGTTTCCCTGGTTTTCCTGTACATTGCTGACGGAAATGGTTTCTCTTCCCTTTAAATGCACTCTACCGCGAGTGTTTCACTCCTGGTAGTTTTTGCTTGTAAATTCGGCCCTGCTGATGTGCGGGGAGCCTCTCCCCTCCCCTTCCCCGCCCATTAACCCCGTCTCTCCGCCCCCTCGGGAGCCTTCCTCCGCCCTTTCCACGCCTCTATCAGACATTTGCGGGCCGCGTACTTGTGCGTGCCCATTAGTGCGGCACGCAATTGTGCGTGGGCCCGTTAGTGTGACGCGCAATTGTGCGGGGCACTTAAGAGCGCTTAAGTGCATGATTGCCGTGTGCTATTGTGCGGTGCGCAATTGTGCGAGGTTTAGTAAACATACCCCTATGTTTAGCCTACAGAGCTCCAACCGCATCTACAGAGGAACTCTCCAAATGATCTCTGACCTCCCCAAAAATGACAAACAAATAATGCTATCGGGGACTTCAACCTACCATCAGCCCCAAGTAAAACTACCAGAGCCTTCATACAAGCACTGGAGGCACTAGAACAGGGCCGGATTTACCTTGAGTGAGGCCCTACGCCAACAAAAATTGTGGGCCCCCAGAAAAGATAAAAACGAGCACGCCGGATCAGCTGCGCGCTGTTGGCCCTGACGTCATAATTAAACTGGGAATCCCAAAAGCAAAACTTGGAATGTACAACACTGTAGAAATAAAACTATACATTAATTTGCTCTTGTACTAAACAAAGTGCAGACGTTAATGATGCACATTTACCAGAGCTGACATATTCCAATTAATAAATTCAAAATAAAGAGATATTTTTCTACCTTTTGTGCATTTTTTTTCAGCTGCAATTGCTCCAGCCACTTTCTTCTGGTTTCTTCGTGTCAGCCCAACTCCAGTCTTAACCCCCCCAGCCCATTTCCAGTCCCATCCCCCCCCATCGGCTCAAGTAAACTTTATTAAAAAAAAAATAAAATGCTGGCCGCTGCCGCTGCCGCCGCAGCAGCATGGACTGTCCCGCGGGGCCCCCTCTGCCCGGCTGAGCCCCTCCGTGCCGGCTTTGAGAGGTGCGAAGGGAGAGTGTCTGTCCCGCGGGGCCCCCTCTGCCCGGCTGAGCCCCTCCGTGCCGGCTTTGAGAGGCGCGAAGGGAGAGTGTCTCCCTCGCGTCTCTGTTAAGCCCACAGGGGCTTTCCCATCAGCCCCTGCGGGCTTAACAGAGATGCGAGGGAGACACTCTCCCTTCGCGCCTCTCAAAGCCGGCACGGAGGGGCACAGCCTGGCAGAGGGGGCCCCACGGGACAGTCCATGCTGCCGCGGCAGCAGTGGGGGCCCCGCGGGACAGTCCATGCTGCCGCAGCAGCAGCCAGTGTTTTTTTTTTTTATTTAATTTTAAAAAAGCTAACAATTTGTTCAATTTTTGTGGGCCCTTGCCAGCTGTGGGCCCTACGCCGCGGCGTAGTTGGCGTATAGGTAAATCCGGCCCTGCACTAGAATACACTCAGATTGTTAAAGAGCCCATACATAATAAAGACAATCTCCTCAACCTAATCTTCTTTGCAAACTACCCTGAGCCAAATACCCTGCCTGCAACATTACTAACAGAGGTCCCATGGTCTGACCATAAAACTATTACTTTCCTCTTACCCCAAAGTTTATCAACAAGCCCAAACACCCAGCTTCAAAAGATGGGACTGGGAAACCTTTCTTTGAAATAATAATCCCACAACTAATCCACAACTCAGAAAACCTAGACACCTTAGTGGACAACTGGAATATAACAATATGAAGAGCAGTGACTGCTCCTCAGTCTAGGAAACCTCTGAGGAGACAAGGTACAGCAGCATGGTACACGGCTGAACTAAGAAATAAAAAGAGTCTACTCCGGAAATCTGAGAGAAGGTTGAGATAGTCACACTGTCAATAAGACCAATCTGAATTCATGACCACTCTGAAAGACTACCAAAATGCAACCAATACTGTGAGATGTGAATACCACTTCAAAACCGCCCCAGAGAGCTATCTCAGAAACCCTAACCAGGCTAACCAAGTTCAACCCACATCACCCCAGGAAATGGCTGAACATCTCCAAACCAAACAAGCAATGCTCGTATCTCAACAGTGATGCTCCACGATGACACAAATACACTCCCCACCATGCCCCACTGGTCTGATTTCCTGATCCCATCAACAGATCAGCTTGAGATCATCATAGTCTCCCTCAATATTACCACTTCCTACAATGATTCGTGCCCAGTAAGCTAGATCAAACTGACCTGAACTGACCTCATAGCCACAGCATCACTCAGTTTTTACTAATGCAAGGCTACATGCTGACAAGTCTGAAACATATGCCCAATTTAAAACAAAGCAAAAAGAAACCCCAACGTACAAAGGAAACCCACAAGACTTTATCTTTTTGTCGGAGCAGACTTTCAAAAGGAGGAGGAATCAAAACCTACCCCTCGCAGAGAAAGCTCCTTTTATTCATTTTTAAAGCAGTAAATCAGATTAGATATACTTAGCTTTCATGGAAAAACACTTGCTCACAGCTGCTAAACAAGCTTCTTCACGAGCTTAACACCACAGAACATGATGAACGACGTGGCACATTTTGGGTCGAAAAAATCAAGACCCTGCATCAGGTTGATCTTGATACTGTAGTAATGAAAGCTTCAATGTCAAGCTAGGGCTGTTCAACCTTTAAATAAACTGACATCTGACGTAAGACGCTAACAAAATCGCTTCTTCCATACAGCAAGGAATAATGCTGGTAGTCACCACCCAGAAGAAACTGACATTCACTGCAACCAAACTGGGGACGGTTACCCCATCTGGTTTAAACTCCTCAGATGAATGATACACCATTATTTGATCCATCTGTCATCCTGGGTTTTCTTGATTTTAAAAAAACTTTAGTTAACCAATCTTGATGAGGGATTCCCTTTTTTCATAGGGTTTTCCCCGTCTGATTGGTTGCAGTGAATGTCAGTTCGTTCTGGGCGGTGACTACTGTGATACAGAAAGCACTTCTGACATGATGGAATGGGAGAGTAGTGAGCCCTCTAGCGGTAAAACTCAGGAAAAGCCAGGTTTCTGTAGAAGCAGGAAGCCTTTAGAAAAAATGCAGCTCAGTCAGGATTATGACATAAGAGCTAGAGGCAGCTCTAACAAGAGGCAGCTGACTAATCAGGGGGGTGTGCCTGCACGTGGAAGCTGTTGGAGATCAGCTTCAGATTCACTCTTTAAGGGTGGAAGCAAAGTCAGTCGGGGAGAGACACGGAGAGAGATACGAGAGACACGGAGAGAGATACAAGAGACACAGAGAGAGATACAAGGAGACAGGCACAAGAGGAACACAGGAAATACAGAGAACACGAGCCAACAGACAGGAAGGTCTGGAAACCCAGCTTCAGGCAAGAAGGATTCACGTGGGTTCATTCCTTACTACTTTAAAGCCAAGCTGAAGTCTGTTGATGAGCTACCTGAAGACAGGGCTAAGCTATTACCCTGGGGGAAGGGACAAAGCTCTCAACACAGACAAAGCAGTGCTGACAAAAGAGGTACGTCTGTATCACTTCCTAATCAAAGCCTGGTAGAAGAGATAGTAAAGCAGTTAAAATCTAGTGCTAGCCAATGCCAAGATAGCACTGCTGTAAATGCTAATTCTAATGCTTTGGAGAAGTGGCTAAAAGCTGATATAAGTTCTATAAGAGAAAGCTTACATAACAAGTATTCTCCTGAACCAAAGACTGTCACGGCATATGATCAGGGAACCTTCCTAAACCAGTTGCAGGACGTGAGCTCAGCTGTGCTTGATAGGAACTCTCAAGAGCAGTGCTGTAGCAGTGACAATGAAGAAATGATTGTTGAAGAACCTTTTGTTCCTAATGATATAGAATGCTGTCAGATGGATTGCTCATACTGTGATTCTGATGAACTGGATCTCCGTTGAAACAAGCTTTGCTGAAGTACTGACAAAGTTGTTTAAAAGGTTTTCAGTTACTGTGAAGAAAACAGTTTATTTCATGCTTTCTAGTTTACCCTTACTTTCTGTTACTCAGAAGAAAGAATTCTCATTTGCTTTATTTACCTATGAGCCCTTGTGAAGAGGAAAAACCCTTATAATAAATTTATCTGTTTCAAATTGACCCTTGTGCCACAACACAATTTGTTCCAGGTTCTCAAACTACAAATCCCAGCAACCCTTGCTGGCAAAAATAGTAAAAGGACACTGTCAAACAAATATAGCGGTCGCCCCTGCTATTAAGCCACTGGCCTGTAGGAGGGGAGTTGCGACAGATTGGCGTAGTTGCTATGGATCAAGGTAAAGGCGCATGCGTGCAACAGCAGCCGCAGCAGCCTCAGCAACAAGAATTCAAAGGCCAAGAAAGTTTTGAAAAAAAAAAAAAAAGGAAAGAGGTGAATATTTTTGAGAAGCTTGAAAAGAAGAACAGCTCTGCAAGCAAGACTTCTACTCCAAGGAGACGTGTCTAATCTGGTTCAGACCTACGTACACAAAGCTTGACGCACCATTGGCCTCAGGTAATTCGTATATAAGCCGGGTTACCTGTGGATGCCTAAGTGGTTATCAGCGTAGCAAAGGGGTGGAAAGATAGGAATACATCCTAGCTTGTGATACCGCACTTGGTGGTCCTCTTTTGTGTTTGTGTCTTTCCAGAATGACCATGGAGGTGAAGGAAGTCCTAACTTGGATGGCTGCGCAATTCGAGCGCCAACGGGAGCTGGCCACGGAGCTGGTGGATAAGGCTACAGCACGTATGGAGCAGCAGCAGCAACCATTGATGCAGCTTATGGAGGCGTGGATGCAAGCTACTAAAATCAAGGAGGAGCCTGCTACTACTGATACAGGTTCAGAACATTTAAACCAAACACATGCTTTGGGACATTGTTCTAAAGAGGCATGGAGCTTTGGACAATTATCCCCATCTGATAATCTAGACGATTATTTAGAAACTTTTGAAAGGATTGCGTACTTAATGCATTGGCCTAAGGACCAATGGGCAGTTAGGCTGGCAATGTGTCTCACTGGGGATGCATTGGCTGCCTATCAGACGGTACCACCTAATTTAGCTGACAATTATGAGGAGGTCAAGAGGGCAATTAAAGATAGAGTGGGTCTCTCGTCTACAGCCTATCACCAGTTGTTTAGAGAAGCTAAACTCATGAGTGATGAGACGCCCAGAGCCCTGCACTATCGCTTAAAAGCCTTACTTCACAAATGGTTAGTGCCAGAAGGTAAAAGCATTGAAACATTGTTAGATAATATTTTATTAGAACAGTATATGAACGCTGTCCCTAAAAATGTGTCTACTTTCCTAACCTTGCAAGGTTGTAAAGATTCACTGGAAGCCATTATGCTCACTGACCGTTTTCTGGAAGTGGAGAGGAACGCTCAGAGTGGGAGCATGACCCCGGTGAAAACAACCACAGCAGGGTCAGAAAAGAAAGAAAATGCTTTTAAAGTACCTGCACTGTGTCTACCAAAATGTCCTAGCAGAAATGGAAGGAGAGTATGCTTTAAATGTGGCAGTAGTAACCATTTACAGCGTGATTGTAAAGAGAAAGTAGCGCTAGTGACAAATAGCCCAGGACAGGTTAAGGAAAGTTTCCTCATAGCCATGACAGTCCAAGGGGTTAGTACCACAGCCCTACTAGACTCTGGCTCCAATCAGAGTATGCTTTCACGTGGTCTCTGGGAGAAGATACAAGCTCAAGCGAAAGCCCTACCTGATTCACCTAGTCCCTCCGTAATAATTCGCTGTGTGCACGGGAAAGCATCCACCTGTCCTGTTCACAAACTTCTAGTGGAGGGGTTTGGAATAGCAAAAGAGCTTTTGCTAGCTGTGGTTCCACACTTACCCCATGAATTGGTATTAGGCCATGATTGGCCATATTTCCAGGAAGGCCTGCGGCAGCAGGTACAAACAAGGGAGGTGATGGTGGCCACAAGGAACCAGATTAAGGCCAGGGAAGATGAGGGAGAATCTTCAATGGCAGGGCGGCTAGACTTACCCACACATGAGGATTTAATCAGCGCCCCAAGGAAAGCTAGCAAGAAAAGTAAAGGGGAAAAGCGTAGGGAACGCCAGACTCGCTCTCAGAGTAGGGCAGATGTCAGGGCAGGGTTAGAAATACCATGGGTCCCAGAAGAGTTGATGGTTAAGTTCCCCTCATTTTCCAAAGAGCAACAAGCTGACCCAACGCTTGCTCAAGCCTTTAAGTATGCCCAGGAGGGAAGGGATACATTACCCAGGTTCTTTTTGGATGAGGGAATTTTATTCAGGGAAAGTTTGGAATTGGCTTCAGGAAATGTTCGCAAACAATTGGTAATACCCAATACGTTCAGAACCCTGGTGTTAAGATTAGCCCATGATCATCCAATAGGGGCGCATAAAGGCAAGTTTTATTTCATCCGACGTCTCCTGCCCTTTGTGTTTCACATGCAGAACATAGACCATCACCAAACAAGGAATCACAATTTAGAAACAGGAAGGCAATAATTAAACTGGGAACCGCAAAAGCCAAACTTGGAATGTACAGCAACACTGTAGAAATAAAACTATAAATTAATTTCCTCTTGTACCAAACAAAGTGCAGACGTTAATGATGCACATTTCCCAGAGCTTTCATATTCCAGTTAATAAATTCAAAATAAAGAGATATCTTTCTACCTTTTGCACATTTTTTTTCAGTTGCAAATGCACCAGCCACTTTCTTCTGGTTTCTTCATGTTTTCTGCTAACTCTCCATCGTCTGCTGTCCATTTGTCCTTTCTTCTCTCTTCTAGTTTTTTTTCCATTCTCTCTCTCTACATCTGCTTTAACATACTAATCTTACTCCTTTTGCTCTTTCCTCATTCCTATTTCATCCACACAAATTTTACCCCTCCATCCTCAATCCCCACTTTCTCTCCCAATACCCGGCCAATTGTAGATTTTTCATCCCTCCCACACAAAATATTTTTCCCCTCTCCATTTTACTCTCCCAGCCCCATCCCATTCTAATCCTCCCCCAACATCAGCTCCCTTCTAGTTCCAGTCTCACCCAGCATCCATTCCCTTCTAGTCCCTGCATCAGCCCATTTCCAGTCCTAGCCCCCCATCAGCCCATTTCCAGTCCTAGCTCCCCCATCCATTTCCAGTCCGAGTCCCTTCATCAGCTCTCCAATCCTAGCCCCCCATCAGCCCATTTCTAGTCATTTCCTAGCCCCACCATCAGCCCATGTCAAATCCTAGCTCCCCTCCACTCAGCCCAATTCCTGTCCAAGCACCCCCCATGAGTCTACTTCCAGTTCTAGCCCCTCCATGAGTCCATTTCAATTGAAGCCCCCACCACAGCCCATTTCCAATCCTAGCTCCCCCCAACAGCCCATTTCCAGTCCTATCCTAGCTGCTCCATCAGCCCATTTTCAGTCCTAGCTCCCTTCCCTCACAGCCCATTTCCATTCCAAGCCCCCTCCGCATCAGCTATTTGCAGTTCAAGCCTCCCCTTCCACTCAGCCCATTTCCAGTCCTAGTAACCCCCAACCAATTACCAGTCCTAGCCCCCCATCAACCCACTTCCAGTCCTAACCCCCCATCACCCCATTTTCAGTTTAAGCCCCCCCTATAACCCATTACCAGTCCTAACCCCCCATCAGCCCACCTCCAGTCCTAACCACATCAGCCCATTTCCAGTCAGCCCCCCATAGCCCATTGCCAGTCCTAACCCCCCCCCATCAGCCCACAGCCCATTACCAGTCCTAACCACATCAGCCCACCTCAAGTCCTAACCCCTCCCCATCAGCCCATTTCCTGTACTAGCCCCCCATAGCCCATTACCAGTCCTAACCCCCCATAGCCCATTACCAGTCCTAACCCCCCATCACCCCATTTCCAGTCAGCCCCCCTCAGCCCACAGCCCAGTACCATTCTTAACCCCCCCAAAGCCCATTACCAGTCCTAACCCCCCCCCAACAGCCCACAGCTCATTACCAGTCCTAACCCCATCAGCCCACCTCAAGTCCTAACCCCTCCCCATCAGCCCATTTCCTGTCCTAGCCCCCCCATAGCCCATTATCAGTCCTAACCCCACCATAGCCCATTACCAGTCCTAACCCCCCAGCACCCCATCACCCCATTTACAGACAGCCCCCATCCCATTACCAGTCTTAACCCCCCCATAGCCCATAACCAGTCCTAACCCCCCCCCAACAGCCCACAGCCCACAGCCAACCTCAAGTCAAGTCCTAACCCCCTCCATAGCCCATTACCAGTCCTAACCACCCCCCACCATTGGCTCATGGAAAATTTAAAAAAAAAAAAAAGATGGCTGCCACTGCTGCTGCCGCTGCCACCGCGGCAGCGGCAGAATGGAGTGTCCCGCGGGGCCCCCCTCTGCCCGGTTGAGCTCTCTTGGCCCGGCTGAGCCCCTCTGCGCCGGCTTTCAGATACGCGAAGGGAGAGTGTCTCCCTTGCGTCTCTGTTAAGCCTGCAGGGGCAGATGGGAAATTTCCCATCAGCCCCTGCTTCCCATCAGCCCCTATGGGCTTAACAGAGACGCGAGGGAGACACTCCCCTTCGCGTATCTGAAAGCCAGCGCAGAGGGGCTCAGACGGGTAGGGAGAGCTCAGCCGGGCAGAGGGGGCCCCGCGGGACACTCCATTCTGCCGCTGCCGCGGTGGCAGCAGCAGCAGCCAGCTTTTTTTTTTTTAATTTAATTTTTAAAAAAGCAGAATGTTCTTTGTGCGGAGCCCCCTGAAACGCGGGGCCCTGTGCAAAAAACATTCTTGCTCAATGGACGGGACGGCCCTGCCTTTTAGAGGTGTGTTATCCATCCTGGTGTTGTGGTGGTGGTTCCTGTTGCAGTTCCATAGCCCTGCCCTACCCCCAGGATGCTCCAGGCCTACTTATAGAACAGTGTCACCCATCCTGGTGTTATGGTCTTGGCTCCTGTTGCAGTTCCATAGCCCTGCCCTACCCCCAGGATGCTCCAGGCCTCCTTATAGAAGTGTGTTATCCATCCTGGTGTTATGGTCTTGGCTGCTGTTGCAGTTACATAGCCCTGCACCACCCCCAGGATGCACCAGGCCCCAACACAGAGGTGTGTTATCCATCCTGGTGTTATGGTGGTGGCTCCTGTTGCAGTTCCATAGCCCTGCCCTACCCCCAGGATGCTCCAGGCCTCCTTATAGAGGAGTGCCACCCAACCTGGTGTTATGGTCTTGGCTCCTGTTGCAGTTCCATAGCCCTGCCCTACCCCCAGGATGCTCCAGGCCTCCTTATAGAGGTGTGTTATCCATTCTGGTGTTATGGTGGTGGTTCCTGTTGCAGTTCCATAGCCCTGCCCTACCACCAGCATGCTCCAGGCCTCCTTATAGAGGTGTGTTATCCATCCTGGTGTTATGGTCTTGGCTTCTGTTGCAGTTACATACACCTGAACTACCCTCAGGATGCACCAGGCCCCAACACAGAGGTGTGTTATCCATCCTGGTGTTATGGTGGTGACTCCTGTTGCAGTTCCATAGCCCTGCCCTACCACAATGATGCTCCAGACCTCCTTATAGAGGAGTGCCACCCATCCTGGTGTTATGGTCATGGCTCCTGTTGCAGTTCCATAGCCCTGCCCTACCCCCATGATGTTCCAGGCTTCCTTATAGAGGTGTGCCACCCATCCTGGTGTTATGGTCTTGGCTTATGGTGCAGTTCCATAGCCCTGCCCTACTCCCAGGATGCTCCAGGCCTCCTTATAGAGGTGTGATATCCACCCTGGTGTTATTGTGGTGGCTCCTGTTGCAGTTCCATAGCCCTGCCCTACCACAATGATGCTCCAGACCTCCTTATAGAGGAGTGCCACCTATACTGGTGTTATGGTCATGGCTCCTCTTGCAGTTCCATAGCCCTGCCCTACCCCCATGATGTTCCACGCTTCCTTATAGAGGTGTGCCACCCATCCTGATGTTATGGTCTTGGCTTCTGTTGCAGTTCCATAGCCCTGCCCTACCCCCAGGATGCTCCAGGCCTCCTTATAGAGGAGTATCACCCATCCTGGTGTTATGGTCTTGGCTCCTGTTGCAGTTCCATAGCCCTGCCCTACCCCCAGGATGCTCCAGGCCTCCTTATAGAGGAGTGCCACCCATCCTGGTGTTATGGTCATGGCTCCTGTTGCAGTTCCATAGCCCTGCCCTACCCCCAGGATGTTCCAGGCTTCCTTATAGAGGTGTGCCACCCATCCTGGTGTTATGGTCTTGGCTCCTGTTGCAGTTCCATAGCCCTTCCCTACCCCCAGGATGCTCCAAGCCTCCTTATAGAGATGTGTTATCCATCCTGGTGTTTTGGTCTTGGCTCCTGTTGCAGTTACAAAGCCCTGTACTACCCCCAGGATGTACAAGGCCCCAACACAGAGGTGTGTTATCCATCCTGGTGTTATGGTGGTGGCTCCTGTTGCAGTTCCATAGCCCTGCCCTACCCCCAGGATGCTCCAGGCCTCTTTATAGAGGTGTGCTATCCATCCTGGTGTTATGGTCTTGGCTCCTGTTGCAGTTACATATCCCTGCACCACCCCCAGGATGCTCCAGGCCCCAACACAGAGGGTTGTCACCCACCCCAGTGCCATGGCGGTTGCAGCTGCTGGTGTGGGCAGTCCTGCACTGTCTGCACGTGGACCCTGGACCCCAGACGGCAAGGTTGCAGGACATCCCCGTGCAACACCCTGGTGTGTCTGCCGTTGTGCCCAGGGCGCAATGGTGGGACACATGAACCACGCCCCCACCACTGTGCACAATGGCACCTGCCTATGCAGCCTCCGCATGTATAGGACACATGTCGCAGGCAGGCCCCTGGGTGCAGATGGCATATCGACACAGTGCTTATTTGGGGGCTGGGGTATAGGCTACCACCCCCCCCAGTGCCCTGTGCACAAGGCACACCATCATGCAGCCCCCATGGCATGCCACCCATGGCACACAGCATGACGATGGCATGTGTGGCATGGTGGTGCATGGCCACGAATGGAGAGGCTGCTGCTTGGGAAGGGGGCCATGAGGTGTACGCTCACGGCACATAGGTCGAAGGACAGATATGTGCAGCTGCACCCGCACACATGTGGGTGGCAGAGGAAACAGGAAGTTGGGGACAGATAACACACAGCAGAGTCAGCCAGCCGCTGCACCCAGATATGTGTGACAAGCACAGCAGGTGGCAAGGGATGCGTGTCCCCTAACGGTCCCACCCATTTCTGTACCCACAGGTGGAGGACCTTCGTAAAAAGGGCAGTGAGCTGAGGCTACGGTACCCACAATTCCTGGCGTGGGTGCTACACGACCAATGGCGGGGCAAGGTACTTCAGGCCTGAAGGTCGGGGGTTCAAATCCCACTAGAGGACAGCAACCTTGGGCCGGAAGGACTGGGGTTTCTAGTCCCACAGGTGCTCCTTGTGGTCTTGGGCAAGCCACTTAACCCTCCATAGCCTATGTTCCCTGTAAAATAGTTATCTCTAAGTTATAATGCCCTGTTCAATGTAATTTCAGTTTGTTCAATGTAAACCGCACTGATGCAGAATAGCGCGGTATATAAGAGAATGTAAATAAATAAATAAAATAACAGGGCGGTGAGTGGCACAGGCCATGCCATGCGCCATGACAGGCTCTGGTGGGAAGGCAGCCATTGTGGCCGCAGGACATGTGTGCATGGTGTGCCAGATGTGTTACCGTGGTGCTAATGTACGTCTTACCCCCACAGCGGACGCAGCTGGAGACCAGGCACCAGCAGGGCTGGACGGTGGAGATGGCCAGCCAGCACCGGAGGAGTGATGGTGGATGAGCCCTGAGGCGGCAGATGGCAGAGTGGCCAAAGAGGAGAAATGGGGCAGCAGTGGGGAAGGGGAGGGGAGCATGGATGGGGAGGTGGGAGCAGGGAGGGGACGGAGGGTAGGGGGGAGGGAGAGGCTTGGAGTGGTGGGGGGAGTGGAGAGGGGAGGGGATGCGGGGAGTGGGGAGCAGGAGGAGGAGGGGTGCTGAGGGGGGAGGGTGGGAGGCGGGGTGGGGGGGGAGGGCGGGGAGGGGGATGGCAAAGAGGCAGGTGTGGGGGTGGGGTGCAGGCATGGAGGCGTGGCCAGCCTAGAGAAGCACAGGCTGTCACAGGGTACTGGAGGCCCCTGCTATCTGCTCCATGGCACCAGTGACGTACACCATCTGGGCACAGAGCCTGCGCACATCAGTGTGGGACGGCAGGCCGCACATGCAGCCACACAGACAAGGGATGATGTGTGTCTGTGTGGGTGCATGTGCGGCCTCCACATGGCTGCAGTGATGCATGCGCAGGCATACGCCTTGCGGGAGCAAATCCAAGCTGTGGGGCAGATGGCAGTGACCATGGGCGTGGTGGCTGACCAGCTGCACATGCTGTGTGATATACTCACAGCAGGTGCAGCTGACCAGCCACCCAGCCAGGGCTGCCCCCAGGGGGTGTGAGTGCCAGCTGGACCAACGTCACAGCTGCCTTCTGATGCCCTGTGCCCCAGGGCTGACAACACCGGTGGGGTAGGGAGCGGCAGGGCCAGGGCCCTCGGAAGCACACAGCATGCCTTTGTAACCCCCCTAATGTAAATAAACCTCTGTTGTTGCCATGATCAAAGCGTCCCAGTGTCTCAGTTCGCAACATGGCATGTGGGGTGTGATTGCCAGTTGTGTGCATGTCCATGTGTGTCCCCCAGGGTGTTATGATACCAGGAGGTATCACAGTGGTGAGGGGGGAATGTCTTCTGGGGACAGGCCCAGGGGACGGTCCAAACATCAGTGGGCGGGGGTAGGGTCAGTGGTGTAGGTGGACCTGCGTTTGGGGGCACAGGCCTCACAGGGCATAGATTGGAGGCTAAATTTAGGCTTTTAGGTAGGAAGTTGAAATCCAGAACTTCCAGGGTAGCATTCTCCGAAATGCTTCCTGTTCCACGCACAGGACCCAAAAGGCAAGCAGAGCTCCGGAGTCTCAATGCGTGGATGAGACAATGGTGCAGAGATGAGGGTTTTGGATTTGTTAGGAACTGGGGAACATTCTGGGGAAAGGAGGGGCTCTTCCGAAGGGATGGGCTTCACCTTAACCAGGATGGAACCAGGCTGCTGGCATTAACCTTTAAAAAGGAGATAGAGCAGCTTTTAAACTAGATATTAGGGGAAAGCCGACAGTCGCCCAAGAGCAGATGGTTCGGAAGAATGTATCTTTGAAGGATACTACCAAAATCAGAGAGGTTCCACAAAAGAGTAAAGTAGCCCAAATGCCCTCAAGTATGGAGCAGACAGAGCTTAAAGATCCCAAATTACCCATGTCTAAAAATAGCCAAATTAATATGAATAAAATACATTCTCTAAAATGCTTGTATGCAAATGCTAGAAGTCTAAAAAATAAGATGGGAGAGTTAGAATATATAGCACTAAATGAAAGGTTAGATATGATTAGAATATCAGAGACATGGTGGAAGGAGGACAACCAGTGGGACACTGTGATACCTGGGTACAAACTATATCGTAATGATAGAGCTGATCCAATTGGTGGAGGGGTTGCTCTCTATGTTAGAGAGGGCATTGAGTCAGAAAGGATTAAAGTTTTGCAGGAAACAAAATCTGCTGTAGAATCTATATGGATTGAAATTCCATGTAAAAGGGGGAAGGCAATGGCAGTGGGGGTGTACTATCAAGCGCCTGGCCAGAATGACCAAATGGATGATGAAATGCTCAAAGAAATCAAGGAAGCTAACAAAAGTTACAGCACCGTAATAATAATGGGTGATTTCAACTACCCCGGTATCAACTGGGTCAGTGTCACGTCAGGACATGCTAGGGAGATAAAGTTCCTAGATGAAATAAATGACTGCTTCTTGGAGCAGCTGGTTCATGAACCGACCAGAGGGGAAGCCATATTAGACCTAATCCTTAGTGGAATACCAGATCTAGTGCAAGAGATAAGGTTGTTGGGGCCACTTGGCAATAGTGATCATAGCATGATTGCCTTTGATTTAATTAGTGGAGGAGGAATAGTAAGGAAATCCTCAGTACTACCTTTTAACTTTCGAAAGTGAGACTATGATAAAATGAGGAAAACAGTTAAGAAAAAACTAAAAGGAGCAGTTGCAAAGGTTAAAGACGTACATCAGGCTTGGCTGTTGTTGAAAAATACTATCTTGGAAGCCCAGACCAGCTGTATTCCACGCTTTAAGAAAAGTGGAAGGAAGTCCAAAAAACTGCCAGCATGGTTTAAAGGTGAGGTCAGAGAGGCTGTTGTTGCCAAAAAAGCATTTTTCAGGAAATGGAAAAAAGAGCCAAATGACGAAACCTGGAAACAGCACAAGCATTGGCAAGTCAAATGCAAGGCATTGATAAGGCAGGCAAAGGGAGAATTTGAGAAGAAGCTTGCTGCGGAAGCAAAAATGTAAAGTAAAGACCTTTTCAAGTACATTTGTAGCAAAAAACCTGTGAGGGAGTCAGTTGGTCCATTAGATGATAAAGGGGTTAAAGGAGCACTAAGAGGCGACAAGGCGATAGCGGAGAGACTGAATGAATTCTTTGCTTCAGTCTTTACTGAGGAAGATGTAGGGATGTTAACCATGACTGAAGTGGTATTTAAAGGTGCGGAAGAATTGAAGGAAATATCAATACATCGGGAAGATGTATTACAACTATTAGATAAACTGAAGAGTAGCAAATCACCTGGGCCGGATGGTATACATCCAAGGGTGTTGAAAGAACTGAAATACGAGATTGCAGACCTGCTATTAGTAATCTGTGAACTATCATTAAAATCATCTCTAATACCTGAAGATTGGAGGATCGCCAATGTAACACCAATTTTTAAAAAGGGTTCCAGGGGTGATCCGGGAAACTACAGACCGGTGAGCCTGACATCAGTACTGGGAAAAATGGTAGAAACCATCATAAAGAATAAAATTACTCAGCATGTAGATAGTCATGACCTAATGGGAGACAGCCAACATGGCTTTAGACAAGGAAGATCTTGTCTTACTAATCTGTTATGTTTTTTTGAAGGAGTGAATAATCAGGTGGACAAAGGTGAGTCGGTTGATATTGTGTATCTGGACTTTCAGAAAGCCTTTGACAAGGTCCCTCATGAGAGACTTTTGGCAAAACTAAGAGTCATGGGATAGGAGGCAGTGTACTATTGTGGATCAGGAACTGGTTAAAAGATAGAAAGCAGAGGGTTGGGCTAAATGGCCAATTTTCCCAATGGGGAAAGGTGAATAGTGGTGTACCCCAGGGATCTGTGCTGGGTCTGCTGCTTTTTTACATATTCATAAATGACCTGGAAAGTGAAATAACGAGTGAGGTTATCAAATTTGCAGATGACACAAAACTATTTAAAGTTGTTAAAACCCAAGAGGATTGTGGAAAATTGCAAGAGGATCTTGATAAATTGGAAGACTGGGCATCAAAATGGCAGATGAAATTTAATGTGGACAAGTGCAAGGTTATGCACCTAGGGAAGAACAACCCAAACTATGGTTACACGATGCAAGGTTCCACATTAGGAACCACCACCCAGGAAAAAGATTTAGGCGTCATTGTGGATACCATGTTAAAACCCTCGGCCCAGTGTGCAGCAGCGGCCAAGAGAGCAAATAGAATGCTAGGTATGATAAGGAAAGGAATGGAAAATAAAACAAAAGATATTATAATGTCTCTATATCGTTCCATGGTGAGACCGCACCTTGAATATTGTGTGCAATTCTGGTCGCCGTATCTTAAAAAGGATATAGCGATTTTAGAAAAGGTTCAGAGAAGAGCCACCAAAATGGTAAAGAGGATGGAAGGATACTCCTATGAAGAAAGGCTAAAAAGGTTAGGGCTCTTTAACCTGGAAAAGAGACGGCTGAGGGGAGATATGATAGAAGTCTATAAATTAATGAACGGAGTGGAACGGGTAAACGTGTATCGATTGTTTACCTTATCAGAATATAGAAAGACTAGGGGACATTCAATGAAGCTACAGGGTAAACTATTTAAGACTAATAAAAGAAAATATTTTTTCACTCAACGTGTAATCAAACTCTGGAATTTGTTACCAGAGGATGTAGTAAAGGCTGTTAGTGTAGCTGGGTTTAAAAAAGGTTTGGACAAGTTCCTGGAGGAAAGGGCCATAAACCATTATTAAGAAGGGACCCAGGATATCAATGCTTGAACCAATACAAGCATTGTGGAACCTGTGTCCCTTGGGGAAACTGCTAGGTACATATGACCTAGATTGGCCACTGTTGGAAACAGAATACTGGGCTTGATGGACCTTGGTCTGACCCAGTATAGCATATCTTATGTTCTTATGGTGTAATTGCTACTCCTAGGTTTCAGCATGTCTGTTTACCCTTATTTTATAAAGTAAAACAAGCGCACAATCTCCTTTATAAAATAGGCCTGAACTGCAGATGCAGTGCCACGCATTACCTGCATGGAAGTATACAAAATTACTCACCACGTGTTTGCCATGTTGGTTCGTGCACACATGCTGAAATAAAGATCCACAAATAAGCTGTAGCTGATATTTTACACAGGTGTTTCTAAGATGATTAAAAACCTAGAGATAGCATGGCAAACCCTAAAAGTCATGTCCTCAACACCCCCGCCTCTGTCCCCATACCACACACACACACACACACATGCCAGCAGACTCATTCATGCATGTGTTATCTCTCCCATAAAAATGTATATTCAATAAAATGTATACCAACTTTATTTATTTATTTATTTGGTATACATTTGTATGCCGCCACTTCCAGCGATCAGCAGCGGACCAATGGTGGAGAAAACAAGGGAGTATGTACATAATCACTTAAGAATACAGTCTGATTTGAGGGTTGTAGCAGAAAGAAGACAAATATAAGGAGATGAAAAAAAGATCTATAATCTATTATTAGACAATTTTCTGATATCTACCAGCACTTTGGGTTACCATAGAATATAAAGAGGTATGTTTACTAAAGAGGATTAAGGGCACATGGTTAGCAAGTGGTAACGGTAGCGGTAAGGGTGTCATCATGTGGTAAATGCCAGGGTGGGAAGTAGGAGTGGAGGAGTGGCCTAGTGGTTGGGGCAAGGTACTTCAGGCCAGAAGGTCAGGGGTTCAAATCCCACTAGAGGACAGCAACCTTGGGCCAGAAGGACTGGGGTTTCTAGTCCCACAGGTGCTCCTTGTGGTCTTGAGCAAGCCACTTAACCCTCCATGTTCCCTGTAAAATAGTTATCTCTAAGTTATAATGCCCTGTTCAATGTAATTTCAGTTTGTTCAATGTAAACCACACTGATGCAGAATAGCACTGTATATAAGAGAATGTAATAAATAAAAATATCCCTTTTTTTCATCTCCTTATAATTGTCTTCTTTCTGCTACTACCCTTAATAATTAAAGTCGGTATACATTTTATTGAATATACGTTTTTATGGGTGCTCGGCTCCACTTGTCAGGCTCTAACAGGACATCGGGCGTTAAGATGTCAAGCGTGCACCTTAACGCCTAAAAATGGCAGTCACCTTAAGGCAAGATAAGGGAACCCCTATGAAAGTCACATTTTAAGTAATGTATGGAAGGAAAGGTAAGAGCTGATGGATCTGTCAGATCCATATGTATCCTACATCTGTGCAGTGCTGCATACGTCTTGTAGTACTACACAAATGTTTAGTAGTAGTAGTAGTATTATGTGTCAGTCAGTAAGTAGGATGAGCATGTGGGAGGCAGCTGTACTGTATCAGTCAGGGGTGCCCACATAATATGCTATAATGTCAAAGTGTGGCCTAGGAGCCAGCATTGCCACAATGTGGACATCAATAGGATGACTGAGCAGGAATGATGACATGCAGATCATTCACAGTAGAGGTATGAGTGATACATCCAAATGATTAAACTGTTCCTCTGTGAGTCATGGTATAGCAGCTGGCAGGTGAATACATGACTGTGCAAAATGGCCATATGCTGATGGATGGGCTGAAGGAAGGATGGATAGCAGTAGATGAGAGTGCAATATGAGGACCAAAATAGGAATAGGCCTGCCAAAGGTAATCTATAATGCAGCAGATTTGGCTGGATTCAGATGAAGAAAGTTGGCCTCCAGCCAGTGAGAGATACTAGATAAACAATCATTCAGTGATGATAGATCTGGGGGAAACAAGATTTGTATGCTATATGAGGAGAATGTCATCAGCATAACAGTGTGACGAGATATCATGTTGCTGAGTTATGAGAAGAAGAGGAATCAAGAAAGCATTTGTATTCTTTGTATTCCAACACCATTCTTGTTTCTGTCACCCTTGGTGCCCATGGGGAGCCAGCGAAGCTGTCACATAGGCCTTCTGATGAAACACAGGCAGACACTGGGTAGGCCTGCATAGGTTCTGGTCATGTGAACATAGGCTTTGATCTGCATTGCCACCTACAAAGGGCACATACTAAACACGTATGGTACTGTTCCCCGCACCTCTACGCCCACCCCAACATCCACCTCCAGGCACTGCTTTCCCATATGGTGGCGGGTGATGCAGAGACCAACATGACATCCTGTGCCACAATTTGGCTGCTGGAAGTGTCCATGAACCATTCAGAGGTCAGTGTCCCACTGTCCCTATCTGGCACACATGCTCATTTGGACTCTCATTTGGGGTAATAGGTAATGTACTGCTGGATGTTTTGGCCAATGATCAGTAGACAGTTTTGAGATGGTGTTTCTTGTGTGTGGATTTGCCTGATACGTACCTCCCTGTATGTGCATATACTGCATGGAGCAGAGTCCTCTCGCTTGCACTCTGTGAATGCAGCATGAGACAAGAGCAACGTGCATGTAGGTAAATCGTAGATTATGGCCAGGGTCACCAACTAAATGAATGGATTGGACATTCACAGAGGCCAGCCCTCCCCCTGAGCCTAGTTCCCTATAGGCTACAGCTGCATCAGGTGGGTTGACACTGTTGCCACGGAAACAGCTATTATGGCAGTTGGCATTAATCTTGCCTCTCACCTGTGTGAATAAGTGTGTTCTGAAGCCTGCAGGCTAAGTCAGAGGTGAAGGTTGCAACACATACACATGTGTCCACCCTCCTCACTCCAGTCAAACCAGCAGAAAGTTTGGGAGATGAACAACACTGTCATGTTGGGAGGTAAGTGTAAGGGAATGCTGTGGGGATGGGCCTTGTTGATGGTGCATCTGGGAATGCATTACAGCTTCACAACCACAGGTTGCTACTACTTACTACAAACTAACCTTCTTCTTGTAAATGGTGTCTCACATGGTATGTGGGGTTATTGTATACCTGACCTGCAGCATGTTGTATGCACAGCCAGAAAGCCTGGGCACCACATGCATGCACAGTGTATTGCTGAGGCTCACCCTACTCTTGAGACATCCAAAGACACACATATACACATGACCCTGATGTCCAAAAGTGGTGCAGGTTGGCATTCTTACCTGTCCCTTAGGTCTCCTTTGATGCTCCACCATTGTCAATGCCTGCTCAGTGTGCAGGCACTGTTAGCATGCTCTGCAATGCTCAGATGCTGTCAATAACCACTCAGTGTGCTCTGCCATTCAGCTACAGGTGGTGCAGCTTCTCAGTATGGCAGCTAAGTGTGTGGACTCTTGCACATGCTGATACAGTTCTGGGAACATAGGATTACATTAACACATCTGGACATACAATTCCTGCTCCACAGGTAGGACTTAAACCTGTGATTCTTCTCTCATACACACAATGGCCATGTGTTTGGAGCCACAGAGCAGCTGTGTGAACTCATCAATCCATGGATATATATGTGGTCATTGTCAGAATGCATGTGGGCATAAGTTGTAGTATGCCTATATCTGTTTAGATCTCTGCAGGCTGTCTGCCATACTTGTCTGACAAGGTATGTTCGGCAGGTGTGGGAGAGGGACATCTTGTTAGGTCTGTATGTTGCACTGCCTTGCTATGCTGCTGGTTCAACTGATACTCATGTCTTACATATGGGATTTGTCCAGTCAAAGGGGCAAGCCATGATACATGAACACACACATTGCAGACCACAGGTGTACTAGCAAATGGTGTAAGGGTTCTAAGTGCTGGGAGCTCTAATGCATGGTTTGCCTCTTTGCAGATGAGACCAAAATCTGCAATAGCGTCGACACTCAGGAAGATATAGAAAACATAAGGAGCGATCTAGAGAAGCGTGAAGGTTGAAAACTGGGCAGCTGAGATTTAATGCTAAAAATTGCAGTGTACATACATTTGGGCTCCAAGAGAACAGTACGTAGAGAGGGTGAAGTCTACAAGAGCTGACCTGGGGGTCATTGCTTCTGATGATCTCAATGTGGTGAAAGCCAGAACACTTGGGTGCATATAGAGAGGAATAGCCGGCAGGAAAAAAGAAGTAATAGTGCCTTTCTATAAATCTCTAGTGAGACCTCATTTGGAGTACTGTGCAATTCTGGAGACTGCCTTCAAAAGGATTTATACAGAATGGAGTAGGTACAGAAAGCTATTACTAAAATGGTGAGTAATCGTTGTTATAAAGCATATGGGGACAGGTTTAAAGATCTCAATATGTATACTTGGGAAGAAAGGCGGGAGAGGTAAGATACAGCACAGACGTTTAATATAAATGCACAGAAGAGCAGCTTTCTAATTAAAGAAAACTCTGGAATGAGAAGGCATAAGATGAAAGTAAAAGGGGATAGACTCAGGAGTAATCTGAGGAAATATTTCTTTATGAAAAGAGTAATGAATTTCATGGAATAACCTCCCAGTGGAGGTGATAGAAACAAGGACTATATCTGAATTCAAGTAATCATAGGACAAACACATGATCTCTAAGGGAAAAGAAGGAATTATAGAGCTTAGTAGTTGGAATGGATGGGCAGACTGTATAGGCCATAGTCTTTATCTGCTGCCATATTTCCACATTTCTCTGTTTCTTCAATTTCTCCTATGGTCCTTTTTTTCCCCTTATCTTCTTTTTTAGTGCTATGTTCCTTCTATACATCCTGTACACTGTCTCAACCTCTCTTTTTTTCTCTCCTTGGCTCCTTCATCTTCTTCCAGTGATTTCTACCAACTACTTACTTCCTCTGTCTCTTTGTGCCATCTTATTCCCATGCTAGCCCTGTCCTCTGTGCTCTCTTCCACAAGTGCCTCATATGACTTCTATGGTTGTTCACCTAGTATTCCTCTTTGCTGTCATCTCTTGTCTTGTCATTGGAAAGACCCCTTGCAATTTCTAAGTATTATGGACCTTCACATATAAATTTAGTCCTATCTAAAATAACAGTTACATTTGAATGCTATTTCCAAGTGCAAATGCCAGATCTTCCAACTGGAAACTAAATACTACTTCTAAAATAATCCTCTATATATTTTTTGGGGGTAATCTCACTGCTTTCTTTCACTAAGTAAATCTCTTTACAAAGTGGTCAGTGTGATATTCAGCAACACAAACTGGTTAGTGCTACTGTATATTCCTACAGACCACTGAAAAAACCCAGGTTGAAACTGGTGTTCTCTGTGGGCAAAGCAGGAGTGTTGACAGCTGCTAACCAGCTAGTGCTGATATTGAGCTGCTAACCTGATAGTTTAACTGGCCAAAGTTAGGCCAACTGAATAGCTGTCCTAATATTAGCCAGTTTTCACTGTCTGATTAGCAGTGCAAAATCTCTGCTAATTATATAGTGATGCCGCAATCCGGCGAGCCCAGATATTCAGCGGCAGAAACCAGATATTTTCTGCCACTGAATATCCATTTTTATTTAAGGTGACAGTGGCTAGGCACTTTTAACTAGCCTAGCCACCAGCGTTGACTGTGTCCCCCAGGATTTACACATGTATGCCATTTACATAAGTAAATGCAGCTATTTACATATATAGATGCTTCTAAAATGGTCTTCATATTGTGTTACATCAATCGTTGGGACAACATACCTACTTGGACTGCAGTTGAAAACACAGCCTTATCATCAATTGTGAAGCTATTGCAGAGTCTTTGTTAATAGATCTGTTGTTCTATCATCACTATCATATAAGATAATTCTCAGATGCTGTGCTTGACTACTGAAAAGTTAAAATCATCCCATCAAAATTTAAATCGATTCTCATATCACAGATCAGAGACTTCCCAGACCTGCAGCACCTTGGTTTTGCTAGCTTTAATTTTAATTTATGTTTCCTCAGCCATCATCAAATGAGCATTTAAAATTTACTACCGCTGCCTCAGGATCTCAATCTCAAACCTATACTTGGACGTCATCGGCATATAAAAATAACAAATTCCTAAAATGTTCACGAAATATAGTCAAGATGTGATCGTGTTGATACCTCCATTAGCATGGCTTGAATAGATTTAGCTGCCTGGTCAATCCAAAAAGAGTAATTTAATAGCATTGATAGAATTATAGAGCACCACATTACCATAATGTATGCAATATTCAGATTGCACCTTAAAGTGTACTACAGAAAGTAGCTAAAAATGTCATTGCATGATTCAATTTTTAATCATACTTATTACTTTCCAGTCCTGTGATCTCTATTTTTGCCAGCAGCAACAAGAATAATAAGAAGAGGAAGCCAAAACAGACTCATTCTTTCACTCATTCGTGTACTGCTGTGTGCATTCAGGCAGGCACAGAAGCCATGGCACCTGAAATTTTCCATAACAACTTTGAAACATTTCAAATTAATTTTCCCATTGATTTTTTTAAGCATAGTTTGCACAGTGAGAGAATTAGCTGTGTGTAGCTTATTTAAGTGGTGCTGTTCTGTAAAACTAACTCATCGAGTTATTCTAATGTGTAAAGATACCTGTAAGAAGCAGTAGCTAAACAAAATATATATTGATTTCTCATGCAAATGCCGTACGTTAAAGGGTAATTTATAAAGCATGTTCTGCATGTAAAACATGGTGTACATGCGGAATAGTGTTTTTTATAAAATTTTGCAGTGGTATACATGAAAACAAGTCAATGCACTGATAAGATTGCGCATAGTTTTACTTGATATGTGCATAGGTGTTCCTGAGGTCTAGTTTGAGCAGAGCCAGGCAGCGGAATAAATCCATAGTAGGAAGCCTATGTGAAATGTCTGGAAAGGAGCTTATTTTACAAAGGCAACATCGCTACCAATGTGCCTTTAAAAAATAGTCTCAATAGTGTACAAATTTTGCCTGCACTGAAGGTCTCAATGTGTACATGTATTCATGCATGTATGTGTGCAGGGCCCGATATTCAACACGGTTAGCAGACCTGCTAAACATGTTAATTGCTGTGACAGGGATATTCAGCAGCACTAACGTGATTAGTGCCACTGAATATCCCCAAGTGCCACCACTGAACACCCTGATGCTAACTGACTAGCATTAGGGTGTTACATGAGTGGAGCGGAAGCAGCACCCAGCGATAAGAGCAACCAACCTTTTTGTTAGACAGGTAAATAAAGCTAAAAGGAAAAGGAGGCTGCTATGGTTCTCAAAAGAAGTAGCTGAAAAGATAAAGAAAAGGGGGGGGGGGCCCTTCATGAAATACAAGAGATCACAGAGAGAGGAAGACAGGCCTCTATATTTGGAAAAACTTACAGAAGCTAGCAAAGTAGTCAGGAAAGCAAAGATACAAAAGAAGAAGAAATAGCCAATGCAATAAAATGGGGGGATAAGACATTTTTTGGATATCTTAGTGAAAGGAGGAAGGGCAAAAGTGCTATTGTCAGACTCAAGGGTGAAAGGGAGGAATATGTAGAAGCTAATGAGGATAAAGCGGAATTGCTTAACAAATATTTCTGTTCTGTGTTCACAGATGAACATGAGCAGGACCTCCGAAAACACCCACAAATAGGAACAGAAGCGATGGTGATCTTGAACAATTTTCAGAAAACTATGTTCATGAGAAACTAGCTAAACTAAAAATAGACAAAGTGATACGACCAGATGGGATACATCAGATAATACTGAAGGAACTTGTGGACATTCTAGCAGCTCCACCGACTGACTTTTCCAATGCCTCTTTGGAGTCAGGAGTGGTGCCAGAGGATTGGAGAGAGGCACATGTGGTCTCTTTACACAAAAGCGGAAGTAAGGATGTGGTTGAAAACTACAGGCCGGTTAGTCTAACCTCTGTGGTGAGTAAATTACTGAAAATGCTGCTGAAAGAGAAAATAAACAATCTCCCCCAGTTCAGAAAGGCCCTCAAACACCATCTATTTCTGCAACACTTCTGTAACTCTGACAACATCACCTAGGCAGCATCTCTCAATCCAACAGTCTCTCAAATCATGCCGCCTAACCAATCTCCAATGATAACTTTTCACTACATTTAATCATCCCTTATAGGGCTTGTATCATGAACCCTTTTTGTACATAGTGTATAAAGTTAACCTGTTATCCATGTTTAAATTCCCTGTTATATGTAAGTTCAATGTCTGAACGTTCTACATTGTACAAACCTGTTCCTTGTAAACCGCGCTGATGCCGAATAGTGCGGTATAGAAAAACAATAAATAAATAAATAAATAAAAATAGTGAGGTTTCTGGAGTCCAGCGGATTACAGGATCTGAGACAGCATAGATTCACCAGAGGCAGGTCTTGTCAGGCAAATCTGATTGATTTCTTTGACTGGTGACCAGGCAGTTGGACCAAGGGAGAGCCCTAGATGTGGTGTACTTGGATTTCAGTAAAGTCTTTGACACCGTTCCTCACAAGCAACTTATAAACAAACTGAGCACCCTAGGGATGGACCCTAAAGTTACTGATTGGGTTAGAAATTGGTTGAGTGGGAGGTGACAAAGGGTACAGGTAAATGGAGCTCACTCTGAGGAGAAGGAGATTACCAGTGGTGTGCCCCAGGGATCTGTCCTTGGTCCAATCCTTTTTAACATCTTTGTTAGTGATAGTGTGGAAGGACTGTCGGGTAAGGTTTGCTTCTTTGCGGATGATACCAAAATCTGCAATAGAGTAGACACTCAGGAAGGAGTAGATAATATGAGGAGAGAACTACCTAAGCTTGAAGAATGGTTGAGAATTTGGCAGCTGAGATTTAATGCTAAAAAATGCTGATGAATCAGTACAGTGTAGGGGGTGAAATACTTCTGTGCACAAAATACGAGCGGGACCTGGGTGTGATTGTGTCTGATAAAGTAGCTAAACAGGTAGAAAAGGCAACAGCAAAAGCTAGAAGGATGCTTGGGTGCATAGGGAGAGGAATGGCCAGCAGGAAAAAGGAGGTGCGATCTCATTTGGAGTTTTGTGTGTAATTCTGGAGACTGCACCTTCAAAAGGATATAAACAAGTTGGAGTCGGTGCAGAGGGTGGCTACTAAAATGGTTAGTGGTCTTTGTTATATAGGATGAGAACAAATATATAGGATGAGAACAAACTTAAGGATCTTAATATGTATACTTTAGAGGAAAAGTGGGATAGAGGTGATATGATAGAGACATTTAAATACCTCTGCGACATAAATGCACAGGAAGCCTCTTTGTTTGAAAGCAAGCTCTGCTACGAGGGGACATAGGATGAGAGTGAAAGGGGATAGACTCAGGAGCAGGGCCGGATTTACCTATACGCCAACTACGCCGTGGCGTAGGGCCCACAGCTGGCAAGGGCCCACAAAAATTGAACAAATTGTTAGCTTTTTTAAAATTAAATTTAAAAAAAAAACGCTGGCTGCTGCCGCGGCAGCATGGACTGTCCCGCGGGGTCCCCTCTGCTGCTACGGCAGCATGGACTGTCCCGCGGGGCCCCTTCTGCCCGGCTGAGCCCCTCCGTGCCGGCTTTGAGAGGCGCGAAGGGAGAGTGTCTCCCTCGCGTCTCTGTTAAGCCCGCAGGGGCAGCGAGGGAGACACTCTCCCTTTGCGCCTCTCAAAGCCGGCACGGAGGGGCTCAGCCAGGCAGAGGGGGCCCCGTGGGACAGTCCATGCTGCTGCGGCGGTAGCGGCAGCGGCCAGCGTTTTGTTTTTTTTTAATTAAAGTTTACTTGAGCCGATGGGGGGGGGGGGGCTGGGACTGGAAATGGGCTGGGGGGTTAAGACTGGAGTTGGGTTGACACGAAGAAACCAGAAGAAAGTGGCTGGAGCAATTGCAGCTGAAAAAAATGCACAAAAGGTAGAAAAATATCTCTTTATTTTGAATTTATTAATTGGAATATGTCAGCTCTGATAAATGTGCATCATTAATGTCTGCACTTTGTTTAGTACAAGAGCAAATTAATGTATAGTTTTATTTCTACAGTGTTGTACATTCCAAGTTTGGCTTTTGGGATTCCCAGTTTAATTATGACGTCAGGGCCAACAGCGTGCAGCTGATCCGGCATGCTCGTTTTTATCTTTTCTGGGGGCCCACAATTTTTGTTGGCGTAGGGCCTCACTCAAGGTAAATCCGGCCCTGCTCAGGAGTAATATGCGTAAATATTTCTTTATGGAAAGCGTGGTAGATGCATGGAATAGTTTCCCAGTGGAGGTGGTAGAGATGAGGACAGTATCTAAATTCAAAAAAGCATGGGAGAAACACAGAGGATCTCTAAAGGTAAAAAGGGACTGTTGTAGCTGTTGATATGGAAGTGCAGACTAGATAGGCCATGTGGTCTTTTTCTGCCATCACATTTCTATGTTTCTATAATTGGGCAGTGGCAATATTCAGCTGTTGCCCGGTTAACCTTAAGCGGCAGAAGTTAGGCACCTTAAAGGGTGGCCTAACTTTCACCACAGAAGCTAACAAGGCAGTAGCTGAATATCACCACTGCCTAGTTTGCTTCCACTGGATATGCGAGTTTTAGGTTCAGCAGCGACAGCTAGCCACCACCTCTGAATATGAATATCAGGCCCATATTTTATAAAATACAGACAGACATTGCAACTCTTCCCCAGATCTACCCAAACGCCACCCCAGGCATGTCCACATGTAGATCTCATAAAAATATAAGCACTGTTAGCAGCACGTGTACTTACGCATGAGCATTCGACCGTGCAATCCTATGAGCTATTTTCCATCTTTAAAACATACTTACACACGGAAAATGCTTTATAAAATTATCCCCAGCATATATTTTAATTCTTATTGTGAGGCTAGCTCAATAGCTTAGTGGCAGTGCATTGTGGGATAAGTCCTGCCTCTGTTCCTCAAGTTTTTGAAGCCTGGGATGCTGTGAACATGTCTCAGCCATCAGACACTAGGGACATATAGTAGGCAGATTCAAAGGGCATGCATATTAGAGTTTGGATAAAATTATCAGATTATTATTACAATGGCTGAATCTGGCAGAAAAGGATTAGAGTTAAAATGTAGGGGAAAAAAACCTGGATAGCTGTGAATGAAGGCTCATGATGCTACAGTCTCAGCAGAGACTTGTTCTGATTAACATAGAAGCCCAAAGGATCGACAGAGAACTGCCTGGCAAAAAAATATAGACAAATCCTACGTTATCTTGTTAAGTATTTCAAACACATGACTATAATGACTGGTGGTAGGACAAATTCAAATGTAGATGACAATAATGAAAACCCTTTTCATGGGTAAAATGATCTTTTACCCATAGAAATGAGTTCTTTGATTATTGTTCCCCTTTACATGAATAAAAGTATACATTGTTACCACCACCAAACACATCTATTATACCTGAGCAGTTTGGTAGACATCGCTGAGGTAGGGACAGACAAAGCAATACATGCATGTAGTCTCTTATTTACCCACTGTCATAGGGTGTATGAGAAACTCCCCATTCGCCATACTGATATACCGCTAGCCAGACTAAAGACATGCCCCTTTAAGCACCAGAAGCCGGGCCCCTTTAAGGAGCTTGGCTTGAATATATCTAGGAAGAGTGTGGCCGGGGACAGCCCTTTTAACCAGGAGGGAAGAGATGGGGGGGGGGGAAGAAGAGCATGAGGTGTTCCAGAGTACGGAGTGACCACCTACCTTTAAGGCGATCCTACGGGAAGGCAGAAGCCGGGGTGTTTCTAGGTTGGTCAACTGGCTTGTGGTGCTACTGCTGTGAAGCCTAGAGTGAAGGAACTTTGGGGGAGGGGAGAACTATTTCTCTGCTTCTGCTGTGAAGCCCAGAGTGAAAGAACTTTGAGGAAGGGGCGAACTGTTTTCTCTCCTACCGCTGTGAAGCCCAGAGTAAAAGAACTCTGGGGAAGGGGCGAACTGTTTTCTCTCCTACTGCTGTGAAGCCCAGAGTAAAAGAACTTTGGGGAAAAAGAGAACTGTTTCTCTACTACTGTTGTAGGGTGAAGGAACTTTGAGGGAGGGGAGAACTGTGTCTCTGCTACCACTGCTGTGAACGTCCTGTAAATAAAGCATTTTCCTTTAACCCTCCACCTGGCTCCGTGGTGGTTTGTGTCTTGACCTGCTCGCAGCATCTTACACCCCCAAAAAAAGCAGGCACAAATTTGTGTGGGCCGGTCTTCCTTTGGTAACAATCAGAATTAAAGTACCCATGTAGTGCAGATCTCTGTTCCCTCCAATGTGTAAACCACGGGGATTTAGACTGTTGTGACTGTTTGTTAGGTGTGGAGGAGTAGCCTAGTGGTTAGTGCGGTGGCCTGGTGACCAAACAACTAGGATTCAGTTCCTACTGACACTCCTTATGGCACTGGGCAAGTCACTTTATCCTCCCTTGCCTCAGAAGAAAGGCCTGGCAATCTACTTCTGGTCACACCTAGCCAAGAAAACCCAGGAGCTGCTGGGTCACCATAAGTCAGCCTTGACTTGATGGCACACATTGCATTGTTAATTATTTGTTACTATGAATAACTAACAGTCTTTACTCTGTTTATATTGCTCTTCTTCATAATATGTACACAGTAAGTAGTACAAATGAGGCATTGGGAAACTGGATTTACCCTACACTTCTCGGTCGTTTGAGATGAGCTGCATTCAGGTACAGTAGGAATCTCACAATCTAAGTTTGAACCTGAGGCAGTGGTTGGTTAAGTGACTTGCCCGTGAGTACAAGCACTAGCAGTGAGATTTGAACCTGACTTCCCTGGTTCTTAGCCCATTTTGACCTTGGATAATTTGTTGGAGAATTTTCTTATCCCTTCCCATAGTGCTTGCCTCCTTTCCTCCTCCTCAAGCTGCCCAAGCCAAAGTTATTAAGCTCCCTCTTACTTCTGACCAAGAAAAATGTATTTATTTTCTCTGCTTTATTAAATATGAAGTACACTAGATATCAAATTGTCCTTTAACCCGACTAAGGGGTATGTTTACTAAACCGCGCAATTGTGCGGGGCGCACTTGAGCATGTGCTAAGGTACCTTAGCGGACGCTAATAGTGCATTTTTGGTGCCCCGCACGCGTGCGCACCGCCCGCACAAGAGCGCGGCGCGCTGATGTGCGATAGAGGCGTGGAAAGGCATTTTGAGGGCGGAGGAAGGCTCCCGAGGGGCGGGGGGATGGGGTCAATGGGTGGAGAGTGGGAGGTGAGAGGCTCCCCGCACAGGAGCAGGGCTGAATTTCGGCAAAAAAAATACCGCGAGTGAAACCCTCGCGTTAGAGCCGATTTAAAGGGAAGAGAAACCATTTCCGTCAGCAATGTACAGCAAAACCGGGGAAACCTGAAAAACGTGAGCAGTGTGATACATGTGCACAGAACAAAATAGCAAATATAAATTGAAAATGACCACAACAAATTCCTAAAAAATTATAATCCAGCTGGGCAACAGTGATATTAATGGGCAACCATAAAAAACACTCCCAGGAAAGCTCCAAAAAAAGGAAATGATTTTTGGAAGGGTTTACGCTCCGTAGACCCTTTCAAAAATCATTTCATTTTATTGGAGCTTTCCTGGGAGTGTTTTCTATGGTTGCTCAGTGATATCACTGTTGCCCAGCTTGGTCATGGGTTTTTGCCCTTTTTTCTGAGGTCATTTTTGAGGCTTATTTGCACTTTTGTCTCCGTACAAGGTAGATGAGCCCACAGTAAAATTGTGCAGAGCAGGGTTTCTGACTCGTCCAGCCAGGATTCCTATCACCAGGGACTACACTGTCTCTGTGGCCACAGTGTGGTGTAACAGATACAGCCAGTGCCTGTAAAACCAGTAGGTCACAGGTTCAAATCCCAGCTGGGGCTCCTGCCAACCCAGTCCCCATAGTTTTACCCACCACTAAACAGTGATAGTAAGGACACTCCTTTATTGCAGAGAACATAAGCATAGTTCAAACACCCATATTTTACCCTACACCGCACACAAAACATAACAATGGGCAATACCTACAGCCGAGTCCCCCAAATGCAGTCCTGGAGTGCCACAACTCAATCAGGTCATATGCTTCTCCAAGATAAGGACATGTCTGCATGTTGGCGGAAGGGTACAGGTGGTGGAGGGGTCAGTGGCTGCAAGCCACAGCACACAGTGGCCTAGGCCTGTGCAGGCTGGCACCGTCCACCGCAACAGACAGGCTCTGTCAGATGTACAGTCATGGACTCCCCAGGGAATACAGCACATCCTTGGCAACACGGTGGTGCAGTGCACACAGACAGTGTGTGCAACAGAAGGTCACAGGTTCAAAGGCTAGCTGGGGCCACTGCCAATCCTGTCCACATATTTTTCCCACAACTAAACCATGATAGTAAGGACAAACCTTTATTGCTGAGAACATACGCATGGTTAATACGCCTATATTTTACCACACCAAACACAGACACCATAAACAGGCGCATTACCTAGAGCAGAGTCTCCCAAATGTAGTCCTGGAGGGCCCCACACCATTCAGGTTCCATGCTGCCTCTAATAAAGATGCCTGTGCTGCATATCTATGCACCACCCCCATGGTATGCAGATGTAGCTCATGCATATTTATGAGGGACAGCATGAAAACCCGAACAGTGTTTGGAACACCAGGACTGGAGTTGGGGAACTCTGCCGTAAAGCAGCAGCCAACAGGGCCAGACACACACACACACATCCCCACAGGCCCCATTGGCCAATGCCTCCTGGAGAGGCAGGACATTGGGCCCTGCCTGTATCTCCCAATACTAGCAGTTGCATACCTTAGCAATGCCACCCTACACCTGGGTATACGGTACACAGCTAGCAAACGTTTCCTATGATAACTGGCAGATATCAATTCCTACGTTAAGCACAGTTTGCTGATTGAGCTCCATCACAACAATCATTCTGATGTCTGCGGTTTGTGCTTCAGGTCTGGTCTCTGACAGTGTTTACCACCCTGGGGAGTGACCCCCAACAGTATTGCGTACCATATCCATGCCTGTACTGTGCCCAGGACTGGTGTGGTGGGTATGGCTGCTTAACTCCTTTATAGTAGCACAATGCTGGCATAGGTGTGGGGGTGGCTGTCTGTCTATCCAGTGTGTGGTGGCTGCAAACACCTTCCACATCCCACACTGCCAGCAATGTTGCCAGTATTGGGCTGCCAATGTGCATAATGAGGAGCAAGGTACCATGGGTATAGGCCGGACAGGGTGGCCTGGCCAGGGTGCATCTGCACAGGGCACTGACTGGGACATTTTAGTGCCTGGCCACCTCCTACACAGACAGGGTGACCTCAGTATGTCCTGCTGAGAGATCACTCTCACCCTGACTGTGCAGTGACCACAGCATGGCTAGGCACCCCCATAGTGCTATATAATAGTTTTCTCTTGTGATAAATATGGGTTTCCTTTTGGGGCTCAGTCACTGATTTATCTGCTTGCTGTGCATGCATCTCCACTGGGAACATGCACTATGGACTAACTAGCAGACTGTTTGCAGCTGGTATGTGTCTTGATGGAGTGTTTTGCAGGGTGCAGTGGCTGATTGCTTGCTGCAGGAGAATAATCAGATAGTGGTGGGGTGCAGCTTACCGTATCCTGGCCTAATGTCTGTCTGCTATTGTGTTATGGATGCGTATAGAGCTGCATTGACTGCCCTGTGGGGTGTCTGTTCTTCAGCAGGACTGGGGTTGATAATCCCCTCTACTGCCACCTTTGCAGGGAGGTGGAATGTGGATCTATTGATGGGAGACCCTGCTTGCCACCCTCAGTCCTGGAGGAGAGTGGTGGTACATGATCCTCCTAGAGGTCCATAGGGGGCTACACTTGACTGAGACAGACAGAAATATCCAAGGTGTTTGTGCAGAAACTACCTATCTCACACATTAACACTGCTTTGGACCTCCAGCATTGCCTCTTTTGGCCATGGAAGGTGTTGTGGACCTGGTCCTGGCCGCCTCATCGCACACTCAGGGTGAGCACAGTACCCGCACAATGTGACAGTGTGTAGCTACTCTGTGCCAGTAAAACACCCGGTCAGTACCCCCTACCAAGCCGAGGTGCTGTGGGGGTGCATTCCCCATCTTGTGTTCATCTGTGGACAGCTGATTTGCATGTGCAGTGCATCATGGGTATGGGTGGGCTAACCCTATCCTGGTGACGGCAGCAGACTGTCTGTGTGGTGACATGCAGGCTCTCTGCAGCCAGCCAGGGGCTGGCTAGTAGCTATGGAGCTGTAGCCCAATGGTTACGTCACTGCCTGGGAAACCAGCAGTCATGGGTTCAAACCCACAGTGGGGTTATTTGATAGGGTTGTCCAAAGCATTATCTGTTTTTTGATGTACATATTTTGATGCCAGCAAAAACACCCTCAGCGTACTGTACCCATAAGGTGCCTATGAGGGGCTTTATAGGGCGCCCTATAGGGCACCTTATGGTTTCCGTCCATATAAGGGGCACTATACATTTTCCTGTGACGCAACTTATAGGGTGCCCTATAAGCAACATTCTAGTGTGCCTTGGTGGACAGTGCACTTTAAAATGTGCCTTATAGGGCGCCTTATGTTAACACGATTTGAGAGAGCGTTTGCTATTAATGATAATTAAAATAGAAATAAAATGCCTCCTAAAGCAATCTTCCCCATAATATGCAATGCCTCAGCCAGCCTTGTTTATTGGGCACTGTGGGAGATCAAACCCCTGATCCCTGCACCATTGGTAAGTGCCTTAACCATTGTGCTGTGGCTCTGGTCTTCTGTGTGGGCATCAGCGCGCCACTTATACCGCCCAGTACTATAATGCCTCCATAAACATCAGCGCGCCGCCTTATGCCGCCCAGTATTAATATGCCGCCAAAAGCATTAGCTTGCTGCCTTATGAATTAATGCATCAGCCAGCTGTCTTCATTGGGCACTGTGGGGGATTGAACTCCTGATCCCTGCACTATTGGTAAGTGCCTTGACCATTGTGCTGTGGCTCTGCTCTTCTGTGTACACATCAGCGCGCCACTTATGCCTCCTGCGCAGCTATCTGATGCGCTAATGTGCGGGGCACACAAGGGCGCCGCGCACCTTAGCTCATATGTACATTCCGGATTTTCTTCTTCAACAGGAAACGCCCACTCCTTATATGGCACCCGCACACTACCGCGGCCCGCACTTTAATAGGGTTTTAGTAAACATACCCCTAAGTCTGCTTACGTTTAGATCTGCAAATGTTCTTTCAAGCATTTTTCAATTAATTTTGCCATTGGTGAGATATAAAAGTTAAGACCGTTACCTTTTTTTCTTTTTATATGTAAAAAAATAAGCAGTAAATATTGTTCAATCACTGTTAAACCGGGTGAATGAAAGTGATGTGTACTATATAAGGCATGTAACCTTGACCTCTGCCTTCCTTCTAAGGAAAATAATAGTTGGATCCGCTTTCCAGACATATATTGTATTAGTCTTAGACAGAGATATGCATTCATTAGAGCATCTTAAAAAATTTGGTACATGCTAAAATGATTTAATTTGCACTAATCTATGAATTAACGCATGTTAAGTTTTCCTCTCCTATCTATCTGACAAAAAAAATATGAGTTATTTGCATTTCAAAGGGATGATCTTTCCTACATTGAAACGTGGTATAAGGCTAGGACTTAGAAAATATTCTGCTGTGCTCTGCAATGCATCCCATATAGAAGAATGGTTGTGACAAGTATGTTTTGAACTGGTGTGACTGCAGTCTGGAAAAATACAAGAGGCAGTCTTAACGTACAGGGAGCAGAGGTGAGGGAATGAGGTAAGGTAAAGAAACATTTCTAAACATCTTTACTGAAATATTAAAAAGAGCAGTGGAGACCCATTCAGAAGATGCATATCCGCGCCATCTGGATGTCAAGAAATCTGGACGACCCAGAGGTGCATCCAATTCTGCTCCTGCAGGGAGCTAGATGTGCCTGCGGCAGCATGATCTAGGCATAGGGATTGGACGTCTGGGACATACTCTGATTCAGGCACCCCAGACATCCAATCCATTGCCTGGCTAGCCCAGCCTGGCTTCTGCATGGAGCAGCTGTGCCATGGCACCACTGCTCCATGCAGGAGCTGCGATCCCCAGCGGCAAAAGCGAATCCTTTGTTCCCCACAGCCTTACCCCCAATCAAGCCTTCCATGGCCAGGGTTGGGCTGCAGGGAACCCCTGCACCCCTCACCTGTATTGCAGGCCCCGACTCCAGCATCCCCCAACATTCAGAGGGACTTATTCCACCTCTGAAATTGAATAAGCCCCTCGTTTAAATGGCCGACCCCAGATGTAGAGGACTAACCTCAGAGTCGGCCCTGTATGTCCGAGGATATGGTGCTGCCCACTGCCCACCCTCATTCCTCCCTCAGCCCACTCCCTCCCACCCCTGTCCAGAGATCCCCGCACATCTTCCCTATACATGTGGGGAGCTTTGGAGTGGAAATATGGTCCCGGGCATTTAGTAGGTCTGGACATCTGGATCGGATGTCCAGACTCACTAAAGACAGTTCAGAATGACCCCTATAGTGTTTATTCAGGCTATGTACCTATGTGCTGTTTGTTCCAAAGGATCCAATCTATGGGGCCCTAACAATTTCAATTTTCAGAAAAATTGGACTGCTGATGCAGGGATAGTATGGGTGTGAGTAGGGAAATGATTCCTTTTTGGCTGAGAAACGGAGATCATATTTGTAGTCCTAGTACCCTATGCGATTATATTAATTCATAGCTCTTCTGTATAGGTTCAGGGCATCTTTTGGGTAGAATCATGTTTTTTGTGACAGAAAGTGATTGTGTGTGTGTGTGTGTGTGTGTGTGGTTTGAGGGGTGCGTGGGGGGGATCTGGTGTGCTCCTCTGCAATTCAGGGGGAACATGAAACCCTGGCCAGTACCTGGACCGTATGGATGACCGCATCATCACCAGGTGCCAGTGTGATTGGGCAGTCAAACTCAGAAAGAGTTCACTATAGCTAAATGTCAAAACATAACCTGTGCCAATGGTGCTGCTGTTGAGCTTGTATTAGTGCTGCTTGTACTGCTGAATGCCCTTATTCTGAGGGTCCCTATTATTGACAGGGATATGTTTTGACATTTAGCCATAGGGAACTTATACTGATGCCTTCTGGATTATTTTACATAGGGTACTCTAATTAGATCAGATATTGTTGGCAGTGTGATAGGGCAGCCATATATCTGCTTTGCCTGGCACTGGGAGACACGACTGATGTACTGCCAACATTCCCTGGAATGTCCCATGTGGCCTACATCCCTACCCAGGCCAAGATCAATGAGAGCTATAAGAGTGGTGATATATCTGGAGTCTGGCTACGTGGTGTGATGGCACAGGGATCTCCCCTCCCATGCCACACAGCCCTGACCAGGGGAGCAGTGCCACAAAGCCTACTGTGGGAAGGCAGACAGGGTTGCCCCACAGGAGGCTGATGTATACAGACTGACATACACCATGGAACAGGTGTAGCTGCTGTGAGAAATGCCAGTACCCAGATAGGTGGGCTCAAATGCCATAGCCAGAAGGCCCTACTACAACTGCAGCAATTATTTATTTACATTCTCTTATATACTGCACTATTCTGCATCAGTGCAGTTTACATTGAACAAACTGAAATTACATTGAACAGGGCATTATAACTTGGTGATAACTATTTTACAGAGAACATGGGCAATGGAGGGTTAAGTGGCTTGCCCAAGACCACAAGGAGCACCTGTGGGACTAGAAACCCCAGTCCTTCCAGCCCAAGGTTGCTGTCCTCTAGTGGGATTTGAACCCTCAACCTTCTGGCCTGAAGTACCTTGCCCCAACCACTAGGTCACTAGGTCACTCCTCCACTCCACTACTGATCATTTATATAGCACCACAAGGCTTACTCAGTGCTCCACAGACACATGTAACAGATGGTCCCTGCTCAGCAGAGCTTACAATCTAGTCGGGGCAGACAACACAGAAGCTGTGAACAGGATACATCCAGGGAGATTAGTCAGGAAATACAGGGGAGCTTAGGCGGATCTGATCCAACAGCAGCACTGATAGGGTATGCGTTCAGCCTGGATTTGAGAGGGGCCAAGGACAGAGCATGACATATAGGCTCAGGTAGTTTGTTCCAGGCATATGCTGCAGCAAGGTGAGGGGAACAAAATCCAGATTTGGCAATAGAAAGGGAGAGCACAGATAGAAGCAATCTGACAGAAGAGCTGTGTTCACAGGGAGGGGTGTAGGGAGAGATAAGAGGGGAACGGTAGTGCACAGCAGCAGAATGAGTGCTCTTATAGGCCAGAGGCACGGAAAGAGCATGCATTTGTTGCTCAGTAATATTATACATCCTTTGGGGACCTGTAAGGTTAGTTCAAGGTTTTGTGAAATTGGTGAGGATCCATCCCTAGCAATTTAAAGTGTGTTTGTAGAGATGACCAGGACAGGACTCACTGGGGCTGATTCCTAATGCCAAATACCATTTGATGCAAGGTATATCCTGACATACATGTTCATATTTATAATCTTGTATACCATATTGGGGTGCACTGGACATACCTAGTACTTTTCAGGGCATGAGGGGGACTGGTATATGGTCTAAGTAGCAGCAGCTATCATTTCTTATTGGTATTTATGTCTAGTGTGCATCAGCACACTACAGTCTGTGATGAGCAGCTTAGGAGATGCACATTTTTCCTGAGGGGGTGGCGTCTGTGGGTACACTGTGGGAACAAGCAGGATCCAAAACATGTAACGTTTCAGAATACAGTGGGCATGGGGATGTCCAAACCATTTACCTGCATCCAAAGCAACGGGCTGGCTGGATAGCACTTGCACGTGCCTGCAAAACATATCTGTCTCTTCAATTCCGGCCCCACGGGCATGTCCAGACCCATGAATGTGGAAATTATCTTTATCTTTATTTGCGGGGCTTGATATACCGCCAGTACCTAAGCGTCAGGGCGGTGTACAATAAAACAAAGGCTGCCAGAAGAGGGAAAGAGAGAAAGGAACACCATTAACTTATAGGAAAGAGAAGACGGAGAGCAAAGGAAGAAAAGAGGAGGAGAGAGACAGAAAGACGACAGCAGACACCAATTCGCAGGATAAGTAGGAAGGAGGGGGGAGGGGAAGGGTAATGATCTATGGAGGGGGCATAATCTCAATGGTAGAACCCACAGTTAGGGGGGAGTCAGGGTGGTCTGAGGAGGATGGGAGGTCAAAGGCCTTGTGGAAGAGGTGAGTCAAGAAGGGCTGTGAACCGGGGGAAGGATGGTTCTGTGCGGAGGGAGTGCGGGAGTGAGTTCCAGAGGGCAGGACTTAGGAAAAAGAAGGCTGAGCAGCGAGGTTCAAAGGGGGCCCATTTTTTATTTAGATGTGTCCGTGGGCCGGATGTGCACATTATGGAATTGGACTCTTAGAGGCATAAGAACATAAGAACATAAGAAATGCCATACTGGGTCAGACCGAGGTCCATCAAGCCCAGTATCCTGTTTCCAACAGTGGCCAATCTAGGTCATACGTACCTAGCAGTTTCCCCAAAAGACACAGGTTCTGCATTGCTTGTACTAGGCCAAGCATTGATATCCTGGGTCCCTTTTTAATAGTGGTTTATGGACCTTTCCTCCAGAAACTTGTCCAAACCTTTTTTAAACCCAGCTATACTAACAGCCCTTACTACATCCTCCGGTAACAGATTCCAGAGTTTGATTACACGTTGAGAGAAGAAATATTTTCTCCTATTTGTCTTAAATAGTTTACCCTGTAGCTTCATTACATGCCCCCTAGTCCTTCTATATTCTGATAGCGTAAACAATTTATCCACGTTTATCCGTTCCACTCCATTCATTAATTTATACACCTCTATCATATCTCCCCTCAGCCGCCTCTTTTCTAGGTTAAAGAGCCCTAACCTTTTTAGCCTCTCTTCATAGGAGTAGCCTTCCATCCCCTTCACCAATTTGGTGGCTCTTCTCTGTACTTTTTCTAATAACTCTATGTCCTTTTTAAGATACGGTGACCAGAATTGCACACAATATTCAAGGTGCGGTCGTACAATGGAGCGATACAGAGGCATTATAATATCCTTTGTTTTATTCTCCATCCCTTTCCTTATGATACCTAGCATTCTATTTGCTTTCTTGGCCGCCGCTGCACACTGGGCGGAGGGTTTTAACATGTTATCCACGATGACTCCTAAATCTTTTTCCTGGGTGGTGGTTTCTAATGTGGAGCCTTGCATCTTGTAACTATAGTGTGGGTTGTTCTTTCCTAGGTGCATAACTTTGCACTTGTCCACATTAAATTTCATCTGCCATTTGGATGCCCAGTCTTCCAATTTATCCAGATCCTCCTGCAGTTTTCCACAATCCTCTTGGGTTTTAACAACTTTAAACAGTTTTGTGTCATCTGCAAATTTGATTACCTCACTAGTTATTCCCTTTTCCAGGTCATTTATGAATATGTCAAAAAGTAGCGGACCCAGTACAGATCCCTGGGGTACTCCACTATTCACCTTTTTCCATTGGGAATATTGGCCATTTAGCCCTACCCTCTGCTTTCTATCTTTTAACCAGTTCCCGATCCACAATAGTACACTGCCTCCTATCCCATGACTTTTTAGCTTCGCCAAAAGTCTCTGATGGGGGACCTTGTCAAAAGCTTTCTGAAAGTCCAGATACACTATATCAACCGACTCACCTTTGTCTACCTGTTTATGCACACCTTCAAAAAAACAGATCAGATTAGTAAGACAAGATCTTCCTTGTCTAAAGCCATGTTGGCTGTCTCCCATTAGGCCATGACTATCTACATGCTGTGTAATTTTGTTCTTTATGATGGCTTCTACCATTTTCCCTGGTACTGACGTCAGGCTCACCGGTCTGTAATTTCCCGGGTCACCCCTGGAACCCTTTTTAAAAATTGGTGTTACGTTGGCGACCCTCCAATCTTCAGGTATTACAGATGATTTTAATGAAAGTTCACAGATTACCAATAACAGGTCTGCAATCTCATATTTCAGTTCTTTCAACACTCTGGGATGTATACCATCCGGTCCAGGTGATTTGCTACTATTCAGTTTATCAAATAGTTGTAATATATCTTCCCGGTGTAGCGATATTTCTCTCAATTCCTCTGCAGTATCACCTTTAAATACCACTTCAGTCTTGGGTAACACCCCTACATCTTCCTCAGTAAAGACCGAAACAAAGAATTCATTCAGTCTCTCTGCTATAGCCTTGTCTCCTCTTATTGCACCTTTTACCCCCTCTATCATCTAATGGTCCAATTGACTCTCTCACAGGCCTTTTGCTACGAATGTACTTGAAAAAGTCTTTATTTCGTGTTTTTGCTTCCGTAGCAAGTTTCTTCTCAAATTCCCGCTTTGCCTGCCTTATCAATGCTTTGCATTTAACTTGCCAGTGCTTGTGCTGTTTCCAGTTTTCATCATTTGGCTCTTTTTTCCATTTTCTGAAGGTTGCTCTTTTGGCAGCAACAGCCTCTCTGACCTCACCTTTAAACCAAGCGGGCAGTTTTTTGGACTTTCTTCCACTTTTCTTAATGCGTGGAATACAGCTGGTCTGGGCTTCGAGGATAGTATTTTTAAATAACACCCAAGCTTGCTGTAAGTCTTTAACCTTTGGAACCGCTCCTTTTAGTTTTTTCCGAACTATATTCCTCATTCTATCATAGTCACCCTTTTGAAAGTTAAAAGGTAGTACTGTGGATTCCTTTACTATCTGTCCTCCACTGATTAAATCAAACATGATCATACTATGATCACTATTGCCAAGTGGTCCCAACACCCTTATTTCTTGCACCAGATCTGGCGTTCCACTAAGGACTAGGTCCAGTATGGCTTCCCCTCTGGTCGGTTCATGAACCAGCTGCTCCAAGAAGCAGTCATTCATTTCATCTAGAAACTTTATCTCTTTAGCTTGTCCTGCTGTGACACTGTCCCAGTCGATACCGGGGTAATTGAAATCACCCATTATTACTACTCTGTTGTGGCTTTTGTTAGCTTCCTTGATTTCTTTGAGCATTTCATCATCCATTTGTTCATTCTGGCCAGGTGGTCGATAGGAGGCACATTCTGAATTGGCTGTCCAACCCCCCTGTGTGGCCAACCAGAAGCGGGATGACTGGAGTTAGATCTGATTCTGATCCCACGGGGGTTAGATGTGCCTGCGGGATCAGAATCAGGTCTACAGCCCAAATGTGCAGGCTGGGTCCTGATTCTGGTCGGCTTGCATGCATAGCAGAACCCAGGCTACCTCATCAGGCTCCTGAATAGAGCTGCGGTGCCATGGTGTCCTGTTGCCATGGCACCGCAGCTCCATTCAGGAGCTGCAAATCCTGGCTGCCGCTGACCCTCTTGTTTCCCCGCAGCTGGACCCTTGATCTGGCCTTCCATGGCCAGGGTCTGGCTGCAGGGAACTTACTGCACCCCCTACCTCTTTGACCTGGCCCGGTGGCATGAACCCCCAATGTCCAAGGGGACTTATTCCACTTCTGCAATGTAATAAGTCCCCCGTCCACATTCCTGGCCCCAGACATGTAGGACCAACTTTAGAATTGGCCCTGTATGTCCGAGGTCATGGCATCCAATCCAGACGTCCATCCCCGCTATTCATGCCACTGAATGACCCCCTTAGTATATGTCAAAATGCCATAGCACTCATTAAATCAGTGAAACTAACAAGCGTCCAAATATTGGGCAAAAATTGTGAAGAAATGAAAAAAAAACCCTGATTTTTTGCCTGTGCACAGAGGCATAAGTTCAAATGAGGGTCCGTCAAGCAAACGGTTTCTCCCATGGTGGAGGTGGCAGGCCAGCAGCAGGCCATGTTTCTCCGGAGGCCAGGAAATAAAGAGAGAGATGGAAGGGAAGCAGCACAGCAAACTTGTTTATTAAAATAAATTATGTTTGCCACAACTGCTTCCTGTTATTCTTGGGCAAGTCACCTAACCCTCCATTGCCTCAGGTATGCAATCAGATTGTAAGCCCTTTGGGGACATGAAAAATACCTACTGTAGCTGAAAAAAAGGGCATGAGCTAAAGTCGAAGAAAAAAATCCAGAAAGATGCGTTTCCTCCTATTTAGTGAAAAATATAAAAATAACACATCTAAATTCTAAAAGTGATATATAGTATCACATCACTAAATTCCTCACTTCTTACTCTGCTTCTTTCCCTGGTCATTACTCGATTGGATTATTGCAACATGATAATATGCTGGTTTCTCACAATCTCAACTTAAAACGTTTACAGTCTATGAATAAAAAGGTAGACAAAGATGAGACGGTTGATATAATGTATCTGGATTTTCAGAAAACCTTTGATAAGATCCCTCGAGAGACTCTTGGCAAAGTTAAAAAGTCATGGGATAAGACTATGTACTATTGTGGATCAGGAACTGGTTAAAAGATAGAAAGCAGAGGGTAGGACTGAATGGCCAATTTTCTCAATGAGAAAGGTAAATAGTGGAGTACCCCAGGGATCTGTGCTGGATCCACTGCTTTTTAACATATTCATTAATGACCTAGAAATGGGAATAACAAGTGAGGTAGTAAAATTTGCAGATGGCACAAAATTATTCAAAGTTGTTAAAACCCAAGAGAATTGTGAAAAATTACAAGAGAACCTTGATAAATTGGAAGAATGGACATTCAAATGGCAGATGAAATTTAATTTGGACAAGTGCAAAGTTATACACCTAGGAAAGAACAACCCAAACTATGGCTACACAATGCAAGGTTCCACATTAGGAGCCACCAGCCAGGAAAAAGATTTAGGCATCATCGTGGATAACATGTTGAAACCCTCCACCCAGTGTTCAGTGACAGCCAAGAAGGCAAATAGAATGCTAGGTATCATAAGGAAAGGAATGGAGAATAAAACAGGATATTATAATGCCTCTGTATTGTTCGATGGTGCGACCGCACCTTAAATATTGTATGCAATTCTGGTCGCTGTATCTTAAAAAGGATATAGCAGAATTAGAGAAGGTACAGAGAAGAGACACCAAAATGACAAAGAGGATGGAAGGAGAGGCTAAAAAGGTTAGGGCTCTTCAACCTGGAAAAGAGATGGCTGAGGGAAGATACAATAGAGGTCTATAAATTAATGAATGGAGTGAAACAGGTAAACATAGATCGATTCTTTATGCTATCAAAAAGTAGAAAGACTAGGGAACATCCAATGAAGCTACAGTGTAACCCTTTTAAGACTAATAAGTAATCAACTCTGGAATTTGTTACCAAAGGATGTAGTAAAAGCTACTAGTGTAGCTGGGTTTAAAAAAGGTTAGGACAAGTTCCTGGATGAAAGATCATTATTAAAAGGGACCCAGGAAATCCACTGCTTACCCCAGTACAAGCATCATGGAACCTGTGGTCTTTTTGGGAAACTGGGTTTAAAAAAGGTTAGGACAAGTTCCTGGATGAAAGATCATTATTAAAAGGGACCCAGGAAATCCACTGCTTGCCCCAGTACAAGCATCATGGAACCTGTGGTCTTTTTGGGAAACTGCTAGGTACTTGTGGCCTGGATTGGTCACTGTTGGAAACAGGATATTGGGCTTGATGGACCTTGGTCTGACCCAGTATAGCATTTCTTATGTTCTTATTAACATAGCAGTCCACCTGTTTTATCATGCCTCTAGGTCTGACCAAATTTCTCCATTGCTCATAGAATCCCACAGGCTCCCTGTGACTTATCAAATTCAGTACAAAATCTTTACTCTTACACATAAAATACTACATTCTGGAGTCCCTGCATACCTTTCTTCTATGTTGATATTACGTGCTCCACCACGGGTTCTTCATGCTGTTCACAGTCTTCATCTGCACTTGCCCTCTCCTTCACAGGCTTGCTATGAAAGTATCAGGAATGCGGCATATTACCTCCTGGGTCCCCACCTCTGGAACACTCTCCCAGCCAGTATTAGCAGGGCCGGCCCGTCCATTGAGCAAGAATGTTTTTTGCACAGGGCCCCGCGTTTCAGGGGGCCCCGCGCAAAAAACATTCTTAAGCATCCCAAGTTAAAAAAAAAAAACCGGCTGCTTCTGCCGCGGCAGCTTCAAGAGCTCTGCCGCGGCAGCTTCAAGAGCTCTGCCGCGGGGCCCCCCCCTGCCCGGCAGAGCCTCCGTGCATCTTCAGCTCTTCACGTCCAAAACGCGGGCTTTTTTCAGAGCCGCGAGAGTTTCTTTTCTCGCGGCTCTCTTAATCCCGCGGGGCTGATGGGATTTCCCATCACCCTCGGCGGGATTAACAGAGCCGCGAGAAAAGAAACTCTCGCGGCTCTGAAAAAAGCCCGCGTTTTGGACGTGAAGAGCTGAAGATGCACGGAGGCTCTGCCGGGCAAGGGGGGGCCCCGCGGCAGAGCTCTTGATGCTGCCGCGGCAGAGCTCTTGAAGCTGCCGCGGCAGAAGCAGCCGGTTTGGGTTTTTTTTTAATTTTAATTTGGAATGATAGGGGGGGGGGTGGTTAGGACTGGTAATGGGCTATGGGAGGGGGGGAGGCTAAACTGGAAGTAGGCTGATGGGAGGGGGAGGCTAAACGGGAAGTGGGCTGATGGGGGGTGGGTGGTGAGGACTGGTAATGGGCCAGGTGGTGGGGTGGTTAGGACTGGTAATGGGCCGGGGGGGGTGGTTAGGACTGGTAATGGGCCATGGGGGGGGGAGGCTAAGACTGGAAGTGGGCTGATGGGGGGGGGGTTAGGACTGGTAATGGGCTATGGGGGGGGGGGCGAAGTGGGCTGATGGGGGGGGGGGGGGTTAGGACTGGTAATGGGCTATGGGGGGGGCTAAGTGGGCTGATGGGGGGGTTAGGACTGGTAATGGGCTATGGGGGGGGGCTAAGTGGGCTGATGGGGGGGGGGTTAGGACTGGTAATGGGCTATGGGGGGGGCTAAGTGGGCTGATGGGGGGGTTAGGACTGGTAATGGGCTATGGGGGGGCTAAGTGGGCTGATGGGGGGGTTTGGACTGGTAATGGGCTATGGGGAGGGGGCTAAGGCTGGAAGTGGGGGGGTAGGACTGGAAATGGGCTGATGGGGGGGGTTAGAACTGGTAATTGACTATGGGGAGGGGGCTAAGGCTGGAAGTGGGGGGTAGGACTGGAAATGGGCTGATGGGGGGGTTAGGACTGGTAATGGGCTAGGGGGGGGCTAAGACTGGAAGTGGGCTGATGGGGGGGGGGTGTTAGGGCTGGTAATGGGCCGGGGGGGGGGGTTAGGACTGGTAATGGGCCGGGGGGGGGGGGTTAGGACTGGTAATGGGCCATGGGGGGGGGTGTTAGGACTGGTAATGGGCCATGGGGGGGGTGTTAGGACTGGTAATGGGCCATGGGGGGGGGGCTAGGACTGGTAATGGGCTGATGGGGGGGGGGGTGGTTAGGACTGGTAATGGGCCATGGGGGGGAGGCTAAGACGGGAAGTGGGCGGAGGGGGGGGTAGGACTGTAAATTGGCTATGGGGGGGGCTAAGACTGGAAATAGGCTGATGGGGGGGCTAGGACTGGAAATAGGGTGATGGGGGGTTAGGACGTAATGGGCTGATGGGGGGTTAGGACAAGTAATGGGCTATGAGGAGGCTAGGACTGGAAATGGGCTGAGTGGAAGGAGGGCTTGAACTGCAAATAGCTGATGGGGACGGGGGCTTGGAATGGAAATGGGTTGTGAGGGGGAGGGAGCTAGGACTGGAAATGGGTGAGGGGGGGGGCTAGGACAGGAAATGGGCTGATGGGCTAGAATAGGACTGGAAATTGGCTGTTGGGGGGTGCTAAGATTGGAAATGGGCTGTGGTGGGGGTTTGGATTGAAATGGACTCATGAAGGGGCTAGAACTGGAAGTAGGCTCATGGGGGGCTTGGATTGGAAATGGGCTGAGTGGAGGGGAGCTAGGATTTGACATGGGCTGATGGTGGGGCTAGGAAAGGACTAGAAATGGGCTCATGGGGGGCTGGGATTGGAAATGAGCTGATGGAGGGACTTGGATGGGACTGCAAATAGATGGGGGAGCTAGGACTGGAAATGGGCTTATGGGGGGCTAGGACTGGAAATGGGCTGATGCGGGGACTAGAAGGGAGCGGATGCTGGGTGGGACTGGAACTAGAATGGAGCTGATGTTGGGGGAGGATTAGAATGGGATGGAGCTGGGAGAGTGAAATGGAGAGGGAAAAAATATTTTGTGTGGGAGGGAAGACAAATCTACAATTGTCCGGATATTGGGAGAGTAGGTGGGGATTGAGGATGGAGGGGTAAAATTTGAGTGGATGAAATAGGAATGAGGAAAGAGCAAAAAGGAGAAAGATTAGTATGTTAAAGCAGATGTAGAGAGAGAATGGAAAAAAACTAGAAGAGAGAAGAAAAGACAAATGGACAGCAGACGATGAAGAATTAGCGGAAGACACGAAGAAACCAGAAGAAAGTGGCTGGAGCAATTGCAGCTGAAAAAAAAAAGCACAAAAGGTAGAAAAATATCTCTTTATTTTGAATTTATTAATTGGAATATGTCAGCTCTGGGAAATGTGCATCATTAACGTCTGCGCTTTGTTTAGTACAAGAGCAAATTAATGTATAGTTTTATTTCTACAGTGTTGTACATTCCAAGTTTGGCTTTTGCGATTCCCAGTTTAATTATTGTCTTCCTGTTTCTAAATTGTGATTCCTTGTTTGGTGATGGTCTATGTTCTGCATGTGTAACTGAGCTGAGGTATTCTGTTTATGTAATTCCTATTTGACATTGCCACTTGTTCTCTTTCCCCAGTAGGTCATGTATTGTTGTTCTCTGAAATGTATTGGTTTAATATTTGCAGCGTTTCCTTTTGATAGTTAGGGTATGGTGCTTTATGAGTCCTGGTAGTGCTGTTAGGATACGGCGGGTTTGCTATGGGTTCTAAATGGGCAGTGTTTGTAGTAGTTCCTAATGTGCCTGGCGGTTGGTATTGGATTATAGTAATGTAGAAGTCTTTTAGTCTTTCTTTATTCATACACTCATTAAGAGGCATGTTTACTAAAAGTTCGTGTATGGTAACATTATGCAAATATTTATGCAAATGAGGCCCCTTATGCAAATGAGGCCCCGCACCGAGTCTCCGCACATGGCCCCGCACCCCCCTTGGGCCGCCCCTGAGTATTAGACTCGAGCTTTCATATCCCAAGTTTAAGGCTGCTGCAGAAATGTATTTATTCAAGCTTGTTTTTGCTTTACCCCCATGACTGTTCTGTTCTGCACATTCCTCCTGCTTTGTGCTTGCCTGATTTTCTCCACCCCCTCCCAACCTGTTTATCTAAGATTTTATTGTTCCTTTCTATACCTCTGATTTTATTGTAATTTTGTGAACCGCTCTGACACGTTGAAGGGCGGAAATAAATTAAAAATACAATTATTTTCTACCTTTTTGTTGTCTATTTTATTTTTCTAATTGTTTTGGTCCCATAAGCTGGAAGTTACTTTCTCTTTCTCAGTATTGCAAAAACCTGAATTTTAAAACTCTGTTAGGTTCTATGAGTCTAGAAGATAGCCTGCATGTTCAAGTAGAAGATAAAAGTAACCCAAAGAGTACAGGCAAGGCAAGTAAGGAAAGGCAAGCAGACAGAATAGATGGCCAGGGCCGGCCCATCCATTGTGCGGGAATGTTGCCCGCACATGAACCCGTGCCTCAGGAGGTCCCGTGTCTGACTGACTGGCTTTAGAGCAGTGGTTCTGAACCAGTCCTCCTTGAACCCCTAGGCCAGTTGGGTGTTCAGGATAGCCCTAATGAATATGCATGAGATATATATGCATTAGAAATATCCTGCCAGCCTGACTGGTTTGTGGCCCTCTAGGGCTGGATTTGGAGACCCCTGCCTTACACCTCTGTCATTTAAGATTGTGAGTGGGCAAGGTGCAGATGTCCTAGACATCAAAAGGGTAGACAGAATGTGCCACATGCCTCCTCAATTCTCACCACCACCAAAAAGTTGTCTAATAGACAATATTTTGGTGGTGGTGAGAAGCAAAGAGGCATGTGACAAATTCTATCTAACCTTTTAAATGTCTTGGTGATCTGCAACTTGCCCACTCACAATCTTAAATGACAGGTGTAAGGCAGGGGTCTCCAAATCCAGCCCTAGAGGGCCATGAACTAGTCAGGTTGGCAGGATATCTCTAATGCATATATATCTCATGCATATTCATTAGGGCTATCCTGAACACCCGACTGGCCTAGGGGTTCAAGGAGGACTGGTTCAGAACCACTGCTTTAGAGGGAGCCGGGGAGGCCCGAAGCTCGGCACTCTGGCTCACCTCTGCAGAGCCATGAGAAAGAACAGTGTTTTCCTTCTTTCCCACGGCTCTATTTTTTTTTTTTTTTTTTTTTTTTAAGTATTTATTTTCATTTTAGAAAACCAAATAGTACAACAATCCAACACAGAACAAAGAAGAAAACAGGTACAAAACATAATAAACTCTAGAGAGCTACAGAAAACTATAATAAACTATAAATAAAAAAAAAAAAAAATCCCCCCCACCCCCACCCTCCCCTCCTCCAGGGTTGATATGTTATGACCGTACGGTCAATAAGCCCGAGAAGTCCAAAGCCACAGGTCTTTAACAAGGCTTGACACCTGAAATAAAATTATTCAATTGTTGCCATTTAAGACAGGATTTAGCAAACGGAGGCCAAACATTACCAATATTTTGTTCATATTGGCTATAAAGACAAATCCTATTCCACCATTCATGGACAGTTGCCTGCGTAGTAAGTTTCCAATAACGAATAACTAAACAAATCGCTATCCCTAACATAAAATCTAAAAGGAAGGCTCCTTCCTTAGACAATGAAGGTATATCAGCTGCAGAGCGACAGCCTATAATCTGCCATGTTAAAGGCTCTCGGATGTCCAAAATGACCTGCATCTGCCTCCATACTAAGTTCCAATAAGAAGTTACCCCTGGACATTCATAAACGATATGTCGTAGGGTGCCCATCGTAAGCCCACATGTCCAACAAAGGGGACTGAGACTCTTATCCCATTGGGCCAACTGTCTTGGTGTATAAAAACAATTGTGTGAAAAATAGTAAAGGGTTTGAGTGATGGAGGCAGATCTGGTGATTCGGACCTGTTTGTTCCAAAACACTCTCCATTGGGACTCCGAAAGCCTCTTCCCCACCTCACGCTCCCATCTCTGTTGTACCCTTTGCATCACCAACGATGGAGATAAGGTTAAGCGTTTATAAATACCGGACGCTATCCCCGAGGTTGACATAATTGCCTGAAATATTTCAACAATCCCTGGCACCTCAAGACTATTTGCAGGGTCCAAGCCTGCCCCCCGCAAGCAGTGTCGAAGTTGTACCCACTGAAAGTAACAATTTGACGGGAGACCAAACTCCTGTTGGAGGTCCTGAAAGTCCTTCCATTTATTGGCGGCTTGTAGTTGACTTACGGTCCAAATTCCACGGGACAACCATGACTTCCAGGCGAAAGTTGTCTTTTGTATTTTAAAAAGAGGGTTGTTCCATATAGGCAACCGGGATCTGGAGCAACAGTTGGGTCCACTAATTTTAAGAAAAAAGAGGAAAGCTTGAAGAGTGTCTTGTATCACTGGAGACAACATAGATAAATGGGAGAGTTGCATCCCCGGAAGAAAACCTAGAGGGATAGGTGCAACTAGCCTCTCTTCTAGTTCTACCCAGACAGGCCGCTGTTCAGTCGATGGCTCTAACCATCGCCCCCCTTGCTTAAGAAGAAATGCATAATGGTACGATTGGAAGTCTGGGAAGTTTACACCCCCCTGTTCCCGTCGAAGTTTCAGTTTCGCTTTGGCTATGCGCGGTGTCTTATTATTCCACAAAAACTTTAACAATATACGTTCGATTTGCTTATAGACAGTGACCGGTAATAAACAAGGAAGCATTTCTAGAATATAATTGATTTTGGGAGCTATCATCATTTTAATAGTGTCTAGTCTTCCCCACCATGACAGCAATAGGGGCATCCACTTTACGGTCAATTCCTGAACCAGCTTCGAAATCACTCCGACGTTCCATGTGATCATTTCTGTTATCGGATATCGATAATGAACTCCTAAATATTTAACGACACCCGACTCCCAAAGGAAAGGATAATCACTAAGGTGCCCTTTATGCACCCATTTATTTAAAGGGAATACTACAGATTTAGAGCAGTTAATCTTGTAGCCTGAGTACTCCGAATATCGCTCTATCAGTTCCAGTACCTTGGGAATGGAGTCAGGCGTTATAAAGAGGAGGAGATCGTCCGCATAAGCAGAAAGCTTGACCTCCAAGCCCGCAATTCTCGCCCCTTTTACATCGGGGCATTGCCGAATTAAAAGAGTTAATAATTCCATCGCTAAGTTGAATAACATTGGAGATAAGGGGCAACCCTGACGAGTGCCCCGTTTCAATTCAAAAGGAGCTGACGTTACTCCATTGAGACAAATCTGTGCGGTGGGATGGGTGTATAAAACCTCGATTGCTCGAATAAAGGTACTTCCAAAGCCAAACCATCGCAGAACGGCAAAGAGAAAGGGCCACTCTAGTCGGTCAAATGCCTTTTCCGCATCCAACGCGAGGCCTACGATCGGTATCTCCAGTACATCTGCCCCTGCCAGGATATGACATAAAACCCGCGCATTATCCGCCGTTGATCTCCCTTCTGTAAAACCGCACTGATCCGGATGAATTAACCAGGGGAGTATGCTAGCAAGTCGAGCTGATAAGAGTGAAGCAAATATCTTATAGTCGGCGTTCAAAAGCGAAATAGGCCGATAATTAGTGACCAGCAGAGGATCCCGACCCGGTTTCTCAAAAACCACCAGCTTAGCCGCAGCAAAGGCACCGACCCCTAGCTCCGCCTCAGCCAGCCAACTGTAATATTGCTGCAAATGTGGAGTTAGATCTTTCGCAAAACATTTAAAGAATTCAGCCGGTAACCCGTCGGGCCCAACTGCTTTACCCGAGGCCATCGACGTTATGGCACGGCCAATTTCGTCAGTAGTGATTGGTTTATCTAAACTTTCTCGTTGTTCTTCAGATAGAATTGTCCGCTGAAGGTTAGCCGTTAACTTGTCAAAGCCAACCTGTGTGAATTCCCTCTCCGAGCTATAGAGAGAAGTATAATATTGACGGAAAATGGTGGCTATCTCAGAGTCCCCAGTGATCAAAGTGGCTTTTTGAGGGTCCCTCAAAGCGCTAACCCGCTGAGCTTCCCGTTTCCCTTTCAGTGCCGTGGCTAACATCTTACTAGCTCTATTGCCCTCCCGATAATAATTCCCCTGCTGCTTCTTGATACTCCGGGAGGCCTCTGCATTAACTAGGGTATTATACTGAAATCTTAATTGTCGGAGTCGTAGTAAAATACAAGGATCAGCCCGTCGTGTGAGAATTCGTTCCCCGGCCTTTATCTGTTGCTCCAGATCCAATAACTCTTGTTGCCGCTGCTTTTTCCGGCTTATACTAAAGCTAGTGATGGTCGCCCTGATTGAGGCTTTAAAGCCCTCCCACCAGGCCCACCCGGAGGTGTCCTGCAGAGAGTTCAGATGAAAGTATTCAAGAATAGCAGCTTTTACTGTTATGGAAAATTCAGGAACATCCAATAGAGTTCTATCAAAATACCAATCAGCCGATTTATTGGAGGGGGAGTTGGTGTCAAGAATTAATGAGGTGGCCGCATGATCCGAGACATGAATAGAGTGAATATTAGTATCCACTACATTTGAGACGAGGGCTTTAGAAAGTAACAGAAAATCGATTCGAGACTGCGAAGTATGTGGAGCTGAAAAAAAGGTAAATTCCAGATCTCGAGGGTGTTGCAATCGCCATACATCGACTAAGGCCAACTCTTTAACCAAGGAGGTAAGGAAAAGTTGCCCCTTAGACGGATGAAGCGATCGAGGCGGTTGACGATCTATCAGGGGATCTAAGACCTGATTAAAATCTCCCCCAACAAGGGTGTGTTTACCAGCATCTACTGACAATTCCTTCGCTATATTAATAAAAAAATCAGGGTGGTCAGAGGTGGGAGCATATATACACATAATGACTATTTCCATCCCCTTTAGGTTCAACACAACCTTGGTCCACCGTCCCGCAGTATCGGAGCGGCGGTGTAGTACCTGAGCTCCAAGGGATTTATGGGCGAGTATAGCGACCCCATTGTGTTTTTTGATAGCAGAAGAAAACGCTAGAACCTCATAGGGCCGTACCCCAAGCTTCAATGACTCCTTTTGACTCAAATGAGTTTCCTGCAACAACAATAGATCCGCACGTTCACGCCGCGCATAATCCATGATCTTTCGTCGTTTTACCGGGTTATTAACTCCATGAACATTTAAAGAAAGGATTTTACAAGGAGCCATTGAAGCTTATGCAATCAAATAGACCCCTACGGGTCTGAACATACTTGATATACACAGTTGCAAAACTAAACATAGTAGGGATAGCTTAATTACAATCAACAAAAAATAAACAGAGGCTTTTTCGGACCATTCTAGATAAAACCCTGGAGGAGAGAGAACCCATTTGTGATCTATCTGGAAAGCTTGAGCCGACAGGGCGGGCTCGGGAGATCCAAAACAACGAGTCCTTTATAGGACTCGGGTTGACTGTGCCAATAGTCAAATTCCCAGTCTTGCTCCTCTGTAGCAGTTGTATAAAATTCTAAAGTACAGACCTCTAGACACGGAGGGTGACGGTAACCCCACCACCTTTCGGTGAGGGACCACTGATGAGGTTAAGGTATTGCGAAGTGCAGATTAGCTATCATCACCTCGCTAGATGATGGTATCAGTCACCGCATCTGAGCGGCCTCTTTCTCATCCAAAAATGCAGCCAGCAAGTCAGGATCCTCAAAAGTCCTGGTCTGATTGTGTAAGGTGACCCGCATTTTTGCAGGATATAACAGTCCGAAGCGCGCCTGTAGTTGCTGCAGCCGGGGTCTGAACTCTAAAAACTTCTTGCGTCGGTTCACAGTGAGCTTCGCCAAATCTGGGAAAAAGGAGAGTTTGCGCCCCTCATATTCCACCTGAGCACGCGCTCGCGCTAACTCCATTATTTGTGTAACATGCTGGAAACGCAGAACGCGAAATATAACTGGTCGCGGCCTGGAGTTCTGCGAGGTGGTAAAGGAGGGAACTCTATGAGCTCGGTCGATCTCAAACTCCTTGTCAAAGGTGCAGTGTAGTGTTTCCGGAATCATTTTGATCAAAAAGGCCCGCATATCTTTACCTTCGATTCCTTCTGGGAGCCCGACCATCCGAATATTATTACGTCGGGCTCTGTTGTTGCTATCCTCCATCTCTCTTTGAAGTGCACGGATCTGTCTCTCTAGGTGATCTAGCTTTTCCAGCCGGGCCCCGTGGGTGGAGAGAATTGCTTCAGTTTTATCTTGTCGGAGATTGAGGCTTTCTATTTTTCCATGCAGCGCCGCAATCTCTTCTTGCACCGTTCCTAGTGCCTCCCCGTTAGCCTTGACCAGATCTTTCACCCCTCTTATCTCGGTCAGAAGCTCCTGCAGGACGTCAGCTCCTTCGCGCGTCGCCGCCATTTTGTGAGGGGATAGGGGCTCCGATTTGGATCTCTTCGCATTGCTGTTAAGGGCGGAAGCATAGTCCAACCTCTGCGGTTTAGTACCCGCCATCAGTAGCTTCCCCTATCCTTCGGCAGTAAGTAGAAGCAGTTTTCTGCGAGTGAAAGGCACTTTTATCAGGATTCTGCTTGAATCACCCTGGAGCCCACGCGCTATGCGTCTGCTCTGCTCGGCATCAGGCTCCGCCCCCCCTCCCACGGCTCTATTAAAGATGAACCTGCTGGTGCACTTAGGGGTATGTTTATTAAATTGCGTTAGTGCAATTCGCGTTAGGAGCCGTGGTAGAGACAGAAACCCCAAATAAGGACATGGGCGGTACATCGTTGCCGAGAACGCACGCTACAAGGCGCCTTAAATGAACGAGCGCTACAGGGCACATTACCGTGCGTTAATCTTAAGAAGGTGCGCAGACATACAATCACAGCAACAAAGCTGTAGCACAATGGTTACAACACTGACTGATGGTACAGGGGTCATGGGCTCAATTCCCCAGTGAGCCTAATGTATAAGGCTGGCTAAGGCAGCACCCTTTACATTTAAGTAGTGATTGTTGAGGCATTTGACATGTATTTTAATTTGTGCTGCCAGCAAACACACCCTCATGGTGGCATAACCTAAGGTGCTGCATAAGGCACCCCATAACGCACTCCATAGGGCACATTATAAAGTGTACTGTCAGCAAAGGCACCCTATAATGTCCCCTATAGGACACCTTATAAGGCTGTGAACAAAGCCCTGGCTGGCTGCAGGACTGCACGTCACCACACAAACTGTCTGCTGTGGTTACCAGGATAGGGTTAAACCCACCCGTACCCATGTTGCACTGCACATGCAAATCAGTAGTCGAGAGATGGGCACAAGATTGGGTATGCACCCCCACAGCACCTCGGCCAGGTAGGGGGAACAGACCGTGTGTGGTACTGCCACAGAGTAGCCACAGACAGTCACATTGTGCGGGTACTGTACCCACCCTGAGGATGAGGTGGGGCGCCCAGCACCAGGTCCACAGCACCTTTCATGGCTGAAATACGCTATGCTGCAGGTCCCCATCAGTGTGTGATAGGTAGTTCCATTAGACACATCTAGGATACATCTGTGCCCTGCTGTATGTCTCGGTCATGTCTAATCCTTATGGGCGATGATGCACCCAGAATAGTGCATCTCCTGTGTTGGTGCCATGGTTACCTGCTGTAGGTGAAGGGGGGGCAGATCTTGTACCACCACACAACCCACCCTCTGGGGCTCAGGGTGGGAAACAGGATCAACCAACAATAGATCCACAGTCTACCTCCCTGCAATGGTAGCAGTAGATGGGACCATCAACCCCAGTCCTCCTGAGAAACAGACAGAGCAGTACACATCCGTAACACAAGAGCAGACAGACGGTAGGCCTGGAAATGCTCAGCTACCCCCCACCATTATCTGACATTCTCCAGCAGCAAGCCTCCAGCCGCTGCACCCTGCAAGGTGTTCCAGCAAGACACATACTAGCTACAGACAGTCTGCCAGCTAGTCCATAGCTCATGCACCCAGAACAGAGATGTCAGCATACACACCAAGCAGATAGGTCAGTGATTGGGCCCCAAAAGAAAACCCATACATATCACATGAGAGAAATGCCACATAGCACTATGGGGGAACCTAGCCATGCCTTGGTCAATGCTCAGTCAGGGTGAGAGTGACCGCCCAGCAGGACATGCTATGGCCACCCTATCCCTGCAGGTGGTACCAGGCACTACAATGTCCGCGCCATTGCTCTATGCCCTGTGCAGATGCGGCCAGGCCAGGCAACCCTATCCAGGCTTTTCCCACAGTACCTTGCTCCTCATTATGCACATTGGCAGGCCAATACTGGCAACAGAGCTAGCAGTGTGGGCTGTGGAGGGTGTTGGCAGGCACCACACACTGGATAGACAGACACACACTCCCCACACCTATGCCAGCATTGTGCAACTATAGAGGGGTTGGGCAGCCCAGGCCACCACACCAGTCCTGGGCACAGGGCAGGCATGGCTATGGTACGCAATATTGTAGGAGTCACTCCCCAGGTTGGTAAACACTGTCAGACACAAGACCTGTAGCACACTCCACAGACATCAGAAAGGTTGCTATGATGCAGCTCAATCAGAATATTGTACTTAACCTAGGAATTGCTATCTGCCAGTAATCTAACCAACCTCTTTAAGGATGTCTACCATATTCCCAGGTTTAGGGTGGCATTACTAAGATATGCAAGTGCTAGCATTGGGAGATGCACGCAGAGCCCAAAGTCCTGCTTCTCCAGGAGGTTTTGGATAATGGGGCCTGTGGGTGTGGGTGTGTCTGCCCCTGTTGGCTGCTGCTCTACGGCAGAGGTTCCCAACTGCAGTCCTGCGGTGCCAAACACTGTTCGGGTTTTTATGCTGTCCCTCATGAATATGCATGAGATACATCTGCATAGCATGGGGGTGGCGCATAGAAATGCAGCACAGTCATCTTTATCAGAGGCAGCATGGAACCATAATGGTGTTTGGCCCTCCAGGACTGCATTTGGGAGACTCTGCTCTAGGTAATGTGCATGTATATGGTGTCAGTACTCTGTAGGGTACAATGTGGGTGTCTTGGGCATGTTTACGTCATCTGTAATAAAGGTGCTGTCTGTATTAGCACATTGTAGTAGTGGGTAAAATATGGGGACTGGGTTGGCAGGAACCACAGCTGGGACTTGAACCTGTGATTCTTTGCTTTTGAATACACTGGTTTTGTGCACTGCACTACCTTGTTGCCACAAAGTCAGTGCATTCCTTGGTGATACCATGACTGTTCGTCAGACAGGGCCGTCTGTTGCAGTACACGGCACCCACCTACACAGGGCTAGGCCACGGTCTGCTCTGGGCAGCTGCCACTGCCCCCTCCACCACCAGTATCCCTCAGCCACCATGCTGACATGCCCTTCTGCTGGTGGAACTGGTGGTGCGCAGTCTCAGGCCATCCAGTGTGCAGGTAGGCGACTGCCTATGTTGCGGGTTGTGGGGTAGGGGTGCCTGCATAGACGTCCATGCTCCCCACAGCCCCGCCTGCCAATGGTCCATGCCCTTGGGGTAGCTGTTGGGTACTATCCCCTGTGACACTTTGGGAAACACACTCGTGCCCCTGTTGGGCCTTCAGCAGTTGCTGTCTGGCTGCTCTGCTGTTTCAGCATTCGTATGGGCCACCTAGGCATCACCCTAGTCCGCACTGTGGCCCAGCTGCACCACAGCATGTGCCGCCTGTGGCCCTCTGTATCCCCTTCTCCGGCATCTGTCCAGTTGCTGTTCCGACATGCCCGCCCTGATGTTGCGGGACATGTGCACGCCATAGGAACCCTGTCCGATGGTGGGGAAAACCCTGAGCAGCGCTATTTCACTGTGGGCTCATTCACTTTGTATGGGGACGGAGTATAGACCCTTCCATGATTTATAGGAGTGGAGAAGTGGCCTAGTGGTTGGGGCAAGGTACTTCAGGCCAGAAGGTCAGGGCTTCAAATCCCATTAGAGGACAGCAAACTTGGACCGGAAGGACTGGGGTTTCTAGTCCCACAGGTGCTCCTTGTGGTCTTGGGCAAGCCACTTAACCCTCCATAGCCCATGTTCCCTGTAAAATAGTTGTCTCCAAGTTATAATGCCCTGTTCAATGTAATTTCAGTTTGTTTAATGTAAACCACACTGATGCAGAATAGCACGGTATATAAGAGAACGTAAATAAATAAGATAAATAAATAAATATCTGTTCCATGGAGCTTACTCGGGGGGAGGGGTTGATGTTTCTCATTGATACCACTATTGGCCAGCTTGGTTATGTTTTTTTTCCAGTTTGTTGGGGTCATTTTCAGTGTTTTGTGCCCTTTTGTTCTGTGCACATGTATCACACTTATCACTTGTTTTAGGTTTCCCTCACTGGCCTGTACATTGCTGACACTGAAATGGTTTCTCTCCCCTGTAATGTGCATTTAACGGCAGGTTTTCATTCGTGTTGGAATTGAGCTCTTCAGATCAGTGCGTTAGTGTGAAGGGAGCCTCTCCCCGCCCACTCTCCGCCCATTGATCCCTTCTCTCCTCCCTCTCTCCACCTTCTGCGGTGTTTTACTGCGCCGCGGGAGTTTACGATCGTTAGCGCATCATAACACGCGTTATGTAACGTTAACGATCGTAAGCGCATCATAACACACATTATGATGTGCTTACGATCGTTAATGTTACATAACGTGCGTTATGCACGATTACCGCAGTTTAGTAAACATACCCCTTAGTGTCAGGAGGGTACACAAGGCCATTTCCTGTCTCACGCAAGATAGGAAATGCCCCATTTAACCTCACGACACTCAGTACACTGGCAGCCTCAACTTTAAGAGAGCCAAGGGAAAGTAAGAAAATGCTGTTCTTTTTCGTTGCTCTGCAGAGGTGAGTCAGGACACTGGACCTTGGACCTCGGGCCTCCCCAGCTCCCTCTGAAGCTGTCAGGCAGGCGCAGGGCTCATCCCGGGAGAGAGGATAGGACTGGAAATGGGCTTATCGGGCGGCTAGGACTGGTAATGGGCTGATGGGGGGCTAGCACTGGAAATGGGCTGATTAGGGGGGGTTAAGACTAGTAATGGGCTGTTTGGGGGGGTAGGACTAGAAATGGACTGATGGGGGGCTAGGACTGGAATGGGCTGATGGGGGAGATAAGATTGAAAATAGGCTAGGACTTGAATGGGCTGATGGGGGGAGGGCTAGGACTGGAATGAACTGATGGGGGAAGAGGGGGGAGAGAGATACTGGCCCTGGAAGAAAACTGGGGGCTAGGGCTATCAGTGGGTTGATGGGGAGATGGGAGGAGAAAGCTGCTAGCCTTGGAAGAAGACAGGGGGCTAGGACTGCAAATGGGCTGATGGGAGAATAGGACTAGCAGGAAGCGGAGAAAGTCTGGAATTAGCAGGGAGCTGATGTTGGGGTAGGACTAGAAGGGGAAATGGATGGGGCTGGTGAGAGCAAAAAAGAAACTAGGGGAGTGATGAAAGAGAGGGGAAAATATATTTTGTGTGGGAGGGAAGAAAAATATACGATTAGCTGGGTATTGGGAAAGTAAGTGCGAATTGAGGATGGAAGGATAAAATTTGAGTGGATGAAAAAGGAATAAAGAAAGAAATGGAGGAAAGAGCAAAATGAGAAAGATCTCTATGTTAAAGCAGACGTAGAAAGAGAATGGAAAAAAACTAGAAGAGAGCAGAAAGGTCAAATGTACAGCAGAAAATGGAGAATTAGCAAAAGACATGAAGAAATCAGAAGAAAGTGAATGGAGCAATTGCAACTGAAAAATAAAATGCCCAAACAACAAAAGGTAGAAAAATACTTTTTTATTTTGAATTTATTAATTTAAATATGTCAGCTCTGGGAAATGTGCATCGCTAACATCTTTGCGTTTTGTTTAGTATAAAAGGAAATTAATTCATAGGGGTATGTTTACTAAAGTCCGGAAATTTGCGCGCCGCAAATTAGCGCACGGCAACGCGCCACTTAAACGGTGACAAACGCTCCTAAACGCCCCGCACAGGTGCGAGGAACCCCCGTGAATGTGCACGACACACTAACGGGCCCCGCACAAATACGGGCCCGCAAATGTCCGAAAGAGGCGTGTAACGGCGAACGGAGGGCGGAGGAAGGTCCCCGAGGGGTGGAGAGACGGGGTCAATGGGCGGGTAAGGGGAGGGGAGAGGCTCCCCGCACATGAACGGGGCCGAATTTCCCATGAAAAAATAGCGCGAGTGAAACAGTCGCGCTAGAGGTCATATAAAGGCAAGAGAAACCATTTCCGTTAGCAATGTACAGCAAAACCGGGGAAACCTGCAAAACGTAAGCAGTGTGATACATGTGCACAGCAGAAAGGTGAAAGTAAAAATAGACAATGACCAGAAAATCAATAATAAAAATAGTAATGCAGCTTGTGAACAGTTACAGTAATGGGCAAATATAAAAATCACACCCAGGACAGTCCCAGAAAAAAAGATATGAATTTAGGAAGGGCCATGGAGCTGAGACTCCCCCAAAAATAATTCCCAGCCCTGTGGCTGTCCTGGGTGTCTTCCAAATGGTTGCCCACCAATATCACTGTTGCCCAGCTTAAAAGTAAAGCCCCGGTGTATGTGTCTATTTCTGGGGTTTAGCTGCATGTTTGTCACCAGACAAGGTGAATGAGGCCACAGTAAAAGACTGAAGAGCAAGCTGTGCGTCCCCATCCTGACAGGTGTCCTATCACCAGGTACTGCACTGCCTCTGCGGCCACAGTGTGGTGCAGCAGACAGAGCCAGCACCTCCAAAACAGGAGGGTCACAGGTTCAAATCCCAGCTGGGGCTCATGCCAGCCCAGTCCCAATATTTTAACCATCACCAAACAGAGATAGTAAAGACACCCCATTATTGCAGAGAGCATAAACATGTTGCAAACACCCATATTTTACCCTCCAGTGCACATGCACCTGAACAATGGGCATCACCCACAGCCGAGTTCCCCAAATGCAGTCCTGGAGTGGCTCAAACTAATCAGGCCATATGCGTTTGCTAAGATGAGGACATGCCAGCATGTTGGTGGAACAGTACAGAGGGTGGAGGGGGCAGGGGCTGTGAGCCACAGAAGACAGTGGCTTAGCCATGTGCAGTCTGGCACCATCCACTGCTACAGACAGGCCGTGATGGATGTACAGACATGGACCTCCCAGGGAACCCAGCCAATCTGTGGCTACATGGTGGTGCAGTGCACACAGATAGTGTATGCAAGAACATAAGGTCACAGGTTCAAAGCTCAGCTGGGGCTATGGCCAATTCCACCCACATTTTTGTCCAACAACTAAACTGTGCTGGTAAGCACAAACCTGTAATGCAGAGGAGATAGGCATTGTCTATACGGCTATCATTTCCCATCCAAAGCACATACACCATTAACCGTGGCATCACTCAGATCAGAGTATCCGAAATGCAGACCTGGAGGACCACACACCATTCAGCATCCATGCTGCGGCTAATACTAATGATTGTGCTGCATATCTATGCACTACCCCCATGTTATGCAGATGTAGCACATGCATATCCATGAGGGACATCCTAAAACCAGAACAGTGTCTGACACACCATGACCTGATGTGTGTAACCCATATGAAAGGCATCAACCAACAGGCCATGACACACCCATACCCACAGGCCCCATTGGACAATGCATCCTGGAGAGGCAGGACAGTGGGCCCTGCCTGTAATCCCCAAAAGTAGCAGATGTGTACCTTAGCAATGCCACCCCACACCTATGTACATGGTACACAGCTATCCAAGGTCCCATGTGAAAATATGTTCATAATGATTCAAATGCTCAGTACATGTGTCCCATTGAGCACCACCATAGCAATCATTCAGATGTGTGTGTTGTGTGCAGCAGGTCTTGTGTCTGATAGTGCGTACCGCCCTGGGGAGTGACCCCCAACAGTCTATGCCTAACATATCCATGCCTGTAGTGTCACCAGGACTGGTGTGTTGGCCAGAGCTGTCAAACCTCTCGATTGTAGCACAAAAGAGGACCAACCTGGGTAATGGTCACAGCAATGTGAAACATCATCAGACACACCCAAGAAAGGCAGGGCCAAAATATATGAATGTTGGAAGGGTCACCAGCCCCTGCGGCATAAATGTTGAATGATCACACATTGATGTAGGATAGAGCAGGTTTCCCCACAGCAATGGACAGGTCCCCTATGGCATGCACATGTTGCACAACAGCATGTGTGAGTTGGGGGGAATGTGCAGTAGAGGTAGTTGCCGACATGCACACTGTATGGTTTAAAACTGTGCGCCCCCAGCACCAGTAGCAGAAGGGCCTGTAGCATGTTGGGAGAACTTTACTGGTATCTGAGGGGGCCAGTGGCAGGTGGCCAGAGAAGATGGAGGCTGAGCCAATGCCATATGGGTGCACCGGACCACAACAGAAAGGCCCGCTATGACAAACAGACATGCCATCTCCAGGGTCCACATTCACTCTGTGACTGCAGTGTGGTGCAGGGGACACAGCCAGTGTGCTGGGGAGCCAAAGATTACCAGTTCAACTCCCAGCTGGGGCCAGCAGCAACACTGTGCACATATTTTACCCACCAGTAAAACGTGAGAGGAAATCAAAACATGTCTTGCAGATAACAACAGCATGTTCAGAGGACCTCTATTATACCATAAGGATCACTTATCCCTCAAATATGTACAACACCTACAGCAGAGTCCACACAATGCATCACTGGAGGGCCACATGTCAGTCAGCTGTGATGCTGTACCCAATATAGGCCCATGTCAGCATGGTGGCGGATGCCAACTGCTGGCAGAGGGGGCAGAGGCTGCCGCCCCACAGCAGATGCTGGCCTAGCCACCCTCATGTGGCTGCAGTACAATCCAACAGACAGGCCCTGTGTGACAAACAGCCATGGACTCCCCTGGGAATGTACTGTTGCTGTGCTAAGACAGTGGTGCAGTACATGTAGCAAGTGCCTCCAAGCACAGAAGGCCCCAGGTTCAATTCCCAGCTGGGGCACCTGCCATCACAGTCCCAATGTTTTACCCATTCGCGAAACCTTAAAGTAAAGAATGGAACTCCCGTGCTGAGAACATAAGTGTTGGTCACGATACCATAGTTTGCTATAAATACCACACACCACATAAACATATGCCTCACCCACAGCAGAGTCCCCCATATGCAGCCATGGAGGCTCACACATCAATCAGGTTGTCTGATGTCTGCACGAAAGATGTGTGTGATGCAGGTGAGTTGAACACCACCATGGTATGCAGCTGTATCACAGGCATATTAATCACAGATAGCATGAAAGCCCAACAAGTGTTTGATTCACATTGACTGTAGTTGTGCAAACCTCCCTAGAGCAGTGGGCAACAGGGGCAGAAACAGTTGCACCTGCAGGCACCATTATTGGAAGACCGATGAAGTGGCAGGATGTAGGGCCCTGTGTGGCGTTCAGAAAACTAGCATGTGCATACATCAACAATCCCACACTACACATTTGGAGATGTCACACATATATCCAAAGCAATATATGATCACTGACCGATAAAAATGCTCATGCTACGCACAAGCAGAACAGCGAGCTGTCACAAACCAACGTCTCTGATGTATGTGCAATGTGTGTCAGGTCAGATCTTCTTCAGAGAGTAGCACCCTGGGAAATTACTCCAAAAGTACATCCCAACGTTGCCATGCCCACACTGTGCTCATCACTGTTATGTTGGCCATGGCTCCCAAATAACACCACATCTGTTCAATGTTGTCCTAGGTGTGGGGAGTGTGTGTCTGTCTATCCAGTGTGTGGTGGCTGTCAACACCTCCCACAGACCACACTAATAGCACCGTTGCCATTATTGGCCTGCCAATGTGCATAATGAGGAGCAAAGTACTGTGGGTACACAACAAACAGGGTGGCTGGAGCAGGATGCAGCTACACAGGGCAAATGTGCATGCCTAGGACCATGCTGTGCCTTGGCATCACCCCCACAGACATGGTGTCCATAGCATGCCTTGTGTGGAGGTCACTCTCCCCCTGAACGATCAGTGACCATGGCATGGCTAGGTCCCGACATAGTGCCATATAATAGTTCTCTCATGTGATATATATGGGTGCTGTGTATATGTGAGGCCCAATCACTGAGGTAATTGTGCGGTGGGTGTGCTGACATCCCAGTTATGGGTGCACACAGTCTCCCTGGTAGCATGCACCATGGACTGGCCAGTGGCCTGTCTGCAGTTTGCATGTGTCTGGCTAGAACTCCGTGCAGGGTCAGTAGCTGGGCACAGAATGTGCCTGCTGCTGGAAAATGTCAGATGGTGTTGGTGAGCTTAGGCTCTCAGGCCATACTGTCTGTCTGCTGCACCCTGAAATATGGATGCGTCCATAATAGCAGTGAGTGACCTGTAGGTTTTCTGTACCACAGCTGGACCCAGTCTGCTGATGGTGGCAGCTACACGCACCATAGCTGGGATGTAGAATGTGGATATGTTTTGTTTGGGGAAACTGTGCTGCACAGGGAAGGTTTGGTGGTCAGACATACCCGGCCTATAGGTCCTGTAACCTCCTCTCCCCCACCCCCCCCTGCAAATATATCATGAAGGGCAGGCCACCCACACAGGATATGCCCCCTTCGGGAACATTGTAGCTCACAAGGCCCAGCTGGGTCTTGGAGACAGAAATGGTCAGATGTGCCAAACTATCAGACATTGGCAAACAAATTGATATGATGTATAGGCCATCTCAGCCAGGATAGGTGCTGTGTGTCTCACCTCACCCTCAGGGTGAGCAACAGACACACACACTGGGATGGTCAGTACCCACTCTGCACAAGAAACACAGAAGGTCAATGTCCAACACGAGGCCGAGGTGCTGTGGGGTTGCACACCCTATCACTGGACCATCACTAGACTGCTGCCTTGCATGTGCAGTGCATCATGGGTGCGACTGGATCGACTACACCCTGGTAACTGCAGCACAAAGTCTGCAGAGGTTATATTCTAGCCAGACAGACCTTACATCACAGCCACAGAGCTGTAGTCCCCTGGTGACTGCAATGCCTCTGAAGTGAAAGGTGGTTGGTTCAAATCCAAAGTGTGTGTGTATAAGCAAAGTGATTTATATATTGTCCTTGGCCCCTATACGCCGCCAGTCAGCAGCAGTGCAGGTCTGAATCTATATAATTATGCATGTCCTCTATACTGCTTTTTCCAAAGATCAAAGGCGGTGTACACTTAACATATAATGAACATGGTTTTACATGGAACAGCGCCTACATTGCATAAAAATAACATACATTGAAGATGACATTGTAACATATAGCAAACATTTTGAAGGTTCATGGGGACTGTCAAGCCTGGAATGTGTGTAATGTCCTGTAGTACTGGCAATTCCGAAACCATCACAGTGCATTAACCCAAGTCCACCCTATACGGTTGTGTAAGGAGCACATGATGCAGACAGCACTGTGAGGATCACAGAGATTCCAGCACTATTTCACAGTCAGGGACCTGTCACTGGCTGCACTCACCAAGAACCACACTGTGGATGGAAACATGCAACCTCTGGCTCCACAGGTATCAAGGTTAGGTGTGGGCCACAGCTCGATTGCTAAGAACAGATGCCTGTCTGGTGAAAGAGGCAGGCATGCAGACAGTGTGCAATGGTCACCAGGGGTGCGCTGTTCCATTGGTGAGAATGGTGTACTGCACATGATGTATGTAGCAGTGTGAGGGTCTTGCCAATAGCAGCACCTCTGTAATGTGGAAACCGGTCTGGGGCAGGTAACAATGTTGCAATGTATGAAGATATATGTCTGGTGCAGCACAGATGTACATGAAAAAAACCATGGCTACTGTTGCACTCAAGTATGAGAATGTGTGATGCCTGAGACAGGCAGTCCTGAGCTCAACTGGAAGATGTAACCCATGACGGCTGGTTAAGCAGTCCATGTATCAACCATTGAGCTATTTTGCAAAAACCAGGACTGTATGCCGTCACACATACCAAAGGATAATGTGCAGTGTGGTGACATGGGGACCCACATAGTCCTGTAATGTCCAACACGCAACCTACTTTGCGTGTGCAATGCTCATATATGAATCTCCCCCCAACCCCGATGGCAACCACCACAAAATGTCTGTCCAGACATGGAGATACACCACACAACATATTGCACTGGCACACACAACCCCCTATCACCAGGTTGAGTGACACCTGATGCTGATGGTTTGTCTGCACCCATAACTAGTAGTGTCTGAGCACTACCTGCTATGTGACACACATAGCATACCTCATCTGACAATGCATCAGCAATCAGTTGCTATGTGTCCAGAGGTTCAATACCACACTGTGTGGACAAGGGTAAACCATAATAATAATTGTTTGTCAAAGTGACATTAGAGACACCCCAGTAACTATGTAATTAGGCACAGAACAGTAAACATATTTTGAGCACAACCATTACAAATCAATATGAATGGTGCGTGTAGATAGTATTTGCAATTTGCAGACGCACAGCCATGCGGAGCGCACGGGCGTGCAGAGATCTGACGTGCAGCCATGCGAAACGCACGTGCGCGATACGTCACGCGCAATTCCGGAAGTTGCGCCGGGAGCGTCCGCGCGTCACCACGCCCAGAAACAAACATGGCGTCCCGAACCAGGAAGCCGGCTTTTAGCCACAGAGATCTGTGCCACCTGGGCTCCCTGATAGCCCAAAAGCAGCACAGGCTGTTCCCAGGGCCCTCCAGGAAAAAGAACATGGGGAGGGTCCTGAGGGCCTGGGAGAGGGTGACCAGGCTTTTTAACAGGCAGGCAGACCATCCACGGGAGGTAAGTGAATGGACCTAGGTCAAAATAAACATACACACATACAGGGTTGATGTCAGCTGTCCATGCTGTTGTGTGTAAGTAGTCTGTATAAGTTTAGTGTAGCAGGTGAAACACATGCCATATACATGTGGTATCACATCTGATTGTGTGGCCATGTAGCCAGGTGTTGACGGTTTGTGCCAAAGAGGGCATGATGGCCCCCTGGCGTCATGACAGCTGCTGGTGTTGATACAGCAAAGCAGACTGTAACAAACCTAGGCCATGCATCTGCATAAGGAGCGTATGCAAACATCCTGTGTTGATGGCGGTATCTGCATCAGCAGGGTAACACATAGGGTTACCCATCAGGGGTGGTGCAATGTTAAGCACATGGGGCCTCAGACATACAGGTGATCTGGGGTTGTCTGCCAATGTTGTTTAATACATCCACCCTATCCTCAGGGGTCCAGAGAGCCCCTCAAAGTGTGCACTCAGTCACTCTGTGGATATGTGTGTGTGTCAGAATGTTCTGGGGATCACCATCACCATCTCCAGGAGTCTACAGGGCCACACAAAGCGGTCCCCACACCCACTGGGGATATGGCTGTGTGTACTAATGTAGTTGGAAGCATCCCCCTACCTCCAGGAGTGCAGAGAGGCCATCCAAAGTGGGCTCTGTGTCACCCTGGAGATATGGCTGTGTGTACTAATGTAGTTGGAAGCATCCCACTACCTCCAGGAGTGCAGAGAGACCATCCAAAGTGGGCTCTGTGTCATCCCGGAGATATGGCTGTGTGTACTAATGTAGTTGGAAGCATCCCCCTACCTCCAGGAGTGCAGAGAGACCATCCAAAGTGGGCTCTGTGTCACCCTGGAGATATGGCTGTGTGTACTAATGTAGTTGGAAGCATCCCCCTACCTCCAGGAGTGCAGAGAGACCATCCAAAGTGGGCTCTGTGTCACCCTGGAGATATGGCTGTGTGTACTAATGTAGTTGGAAGCATCCCCCTACCTCCAGGAGTGCAGAGAGACCATCCAAAGTGGGCTCTGTGTCACCCTGGAGATATGGCTGTGTGTACTAATGTAGTTGGAAGCATCCCCCTACCTCAAGGGGGCCAGAGAGGCCAACCAAAGTGGGCTCTGTCACCCAGGTGATATGGTGCAGTGTGACACAGCAGATGAGCCAATCACCCGTATCTCAGGCACACATGATACATGCGTTGTGTGGGCAGGGTGTCAACATGTTGCAATGCTGTATCCTGATGATGATGTGCCCTGGCACACACAAGACCCAGGTGGCGGGGGAGCTGATCGTGACGGAGGGTATGTCAGGCAAATGTGTGCAATAAGGTATAGTGGTCTGGCTGCACGGCATCCGCAGTCCAGGGGCCACATAGCCCAGGACAAACACTGTAGATGTATGGAGATGATATGTAGGATGCAGATCTGGATGCGCGTGAGCAAATACCCACACACAGTATCTCCAAGAACCAGGTCACAACCTCTGCAATGGCAACCTGTCCACAGCTATGTATGTTGATTCAGGTCGCTCCTACCCACAGCCCACAGGCATACCGCCCCTGTGTGCATAGGTATCTCACAGATGCCCTTGAAAGGTTGCAAGCACACAGTCAGGTTGGCCCAGATAGCCTAAGAGGCACACATGACCAGAGGTGCGAATAGCCCATAGTGTGTGCAGTGACACCTCCCAGACACATACACGACACAGGTTAGAGGAACATAAGAACACCCGATACGCCTGTTTGGGACAGATGCCTGTCCACCATGACCAGTATGCTATGTCCAACATTTGCCAAGGTTGGACTGACGTAGCTATCAACATCCCCATGACATACAGGATACACTGATCCTGTAGTGGTATGGCAAGTGACATCTCTGGCTATGTACAAAGGCATGTGTCATGGACGTGTCCCCTGCCAAGGTGCATAGGGGAACCCACCCAATGTCTCATGTGTCTTCAAACACCCATGTGTGCTGGTAAATACTGTTGCCATTGGTCGTGGAGTGCATGGCATGTGTACATAGTGTGACCCCAAATGTGTATGATGTAACACCCACAGGGTGACAGGGCTGAGCATGGACACCATCAGTGGCCACAACACATGGACATGGCAATGCCATGTCTCTCAAGGGTGCCAAAGGGAAACAGATATGTGCGCTATGGGAGACCTGCACAATGCACATAGGTGTGACTGCACACATGGCAACACACACAGCTAGGCATGTAGGTTGTACTGGGTACAGCTACACATCTGGAACAAGCAGGAATGAGCTGACACATGATGGTACCTGATGGCCTGTTGAGGCCAGCATGCCACAGCTCCCCACCAGACATCTGGTAAGCACAGGGGGGGATCACACAGCACCTGTCACCTTCCCTGATGTCAGCCCAAAATGCTGCACCCCAGATCATTAGGTTAGTCCGACTCCCCATCTCTGTGTCCCTGTATGTGCACTACACCCGACGTTATAGCCATCCCTGTGTCTGTGCCTGCTGATGCCGCCAGAACCGTTGATACTGGTGTATGTGAAAGACCCTCACCAGTGGTTGTGTGGACCTCACCGAAGCACAAGACAAGGGGGTCCTTGGCAATGACACACCCATGTCCTCACAATATCTGTGCCCAGTCCAAAGCCACAACACCAGCATGGAAGCCACGCCCTGTGTCAGGGGACTGACATGGGGGGTGCTGATCCCTCCCCAGTCACTGTCAGCCATGCCCAGTGTGCTGACTGCCGAGGGCCCTCATGTGTGATGTCACGATGATTGTACAGTGGGTTGGCACACAGGGGTGGTAGGCTGAAGCAGGCAGCCAGGCACAGTGGCCACCACCACACAAACATGGCTGGGTGGGGAGCAATGTCCCCTGTGCAGCCCCATGTTCCCTGTGTATCACATCTGACACAACGTACAGTGTGCTGGTTCTAAAGGGGTCCCGAACCCTAGCACATGGGGTTTCCCTGGTGGTGGGACTGAGGAGCGCACACTGCACAAACATCCCTGGTGGTATCACTGGCCATGAAAAGCGACTCAGTGCCCACAGCAAGGTATGGGGTCAGCAGATGTGTCTAAACCCCATGTGCCATGCTGAGTGGCATGGGCTGTGACAGTTAAATAGACACACGCATAGCAAGTGTCACCAGCGCACAGGGTGCTGGCCACAAAACATGCTAGTGCAGCTAGCCCTGCCCCAACAGGGTATCTGTAACCACCCCATACCACACACATGGTGTGACTACAGGCCACAAAGATGATGGCCACAGCATGGGCATATGGACCATCAGTGCATGTGTTTGGCATGTGGTACCCATTGGTGCAGGGTCACACCTGGTAGTATGCGCCTCTGTCCTAGTACCGCAGTCTGCCACATCCCCCAGGGACAATACACGTCCAACCCGCTGTGTTGACCAGTGAATGTGACCACTCAGAGGATAGTACTGTCAATTGCAAGGGGGTGCCTGCATGTCCCAACACACAACTGTTGTTGGGCGATGACATGTCCCACCAGGGGCTGCCATGTCCTGTGGGCAGGGTCCAATCACGTGCAGTCACAACTGATGTACAACACCGGACACATGAGGTAGACAACCCCACCATACACAGACCTCATGGGAGGATGCTACACCTACAGGAAACCCAAACGTGCAGGTTATCCCCATGAACAGGATGGGATACACCCCCAACAACCCCCCACATGCCGTACAGCTATATAACAGCTATGCTGCGTTGACGTCACCTGCGTCCCCAGAGAAAAGGCACCCTAATCGTACCAGTGTGGGGTACGCAGGTATGCTGAGGACAGCATGACACAGAGGACATGCCGTGAAACAGCTTGGTAGGTGCCCATGAACAATGATGCCTAGCTCGCAGTTTGTGCCATGCATCCCTGCTGTCACCCAGGATACTGTCCAGAACCCTGTTCCCTGTGGATGGCATGGATGTGGGTCTGCCAACATCGCTGACACCTAGATGCGCACCTCACACATGACAAGTGTGAGGTCCAGGTAGGCCATGTCAGGCATGCCTGTGGCAAACGAAAATCATGCTTACAGTGTCGCATTGGAATGGTGACGGGGCATAGTTAGGGTCCCTGCCATTGCCATTGTGGCACGGACCTGTGGCTGCATTGCTGCACCAGCAATGGACCACCTGTCATAGGATGAGGTGTGATCCACCCCCTGTATGTGTCTCCCACTGTCAAGCACAATCCCCATGCAAACATCCCGAGCGTGGATGCTGACAGGCCAGTCCTGGCCAGGTGGTCCCAGAAACGATGCGTGCGCAACTGAAGGACCACCCACAAACCCCCTCTGTGCAGCACGAATGGATGCTAGCAGTCAGATGCCCAACATGGCACACCCCCAGCTTAAGATGATATAACTGGCAGCGACACACAAAACATCACATGTGGGAGACACCCAGACGTATATGGTCCACCAGCGACACCACCCACAGGACCCCAGGGTACCTGGTGAGTTCTCCCCCCCCCCCTTGCCCATCCACGGAAACATCTGTAGTCTATCCCATGAGGCCCATGTCCACCCATGCATGTGTTGTGGGACAGACCATAGGACGCCTGGAACATGCCCAGCACATGAGGCAGCCCAGGAGACACCCCCGAACAACCCCTCCACCCACAACATAACATCGGAACATTTCCCAGAAGCAGACCCCATCAGACCCCAGGGGATATGTGTGAGAGAGGTCAGGAGGGATACACGTGTTAGCACCCCAAGAAATGGACGGTGTGTTCCACAGCCCCTATCTGTGCACACCTGAGTCAACCGGAGGGAACAGACACATCTGGGACCCCACAGGACTGGCCAGGTCTATCCCTGCGATAGGTGGACATATGTCACGACCTTAAACATTTATTACCATTCCCCCACAGGCCACACTAACCCCCCCACCCGAGCACATGGATGACGGCAACCATGTGCACAGCCACCCCTCAGTCCGTCAGTCCACAGAGTATCCCCTATATTGGTAGGGGTGGGGCGGCTCAACACACAGCTCACACCCTGGGTCCAGACACAGCACACACAGTATGCACATGGTGCATGGCTGTGAAAGCTGCCGAGCTGTGTGGCAGGGCACATGTGTATAACCACACCTGGACGTGATGGACATCTGGAAAAAGCCACTGCAGGGGGTAGGCCTGCTTCCCCTCCCACACACCAGGTCCATGCTACGATGTATGTGGTTGCAGAGATACCCTGGGAGCTGGCACAGCCCCTCGCACATCTCATTGTGGTCACACGAGCATGACAGCTTCGCAGACTGACAACAACACACCAGCTGCAGCTGTGACATCCCTGCATTGTGCACATTGGAACATGGGACCTGCAAGTAAATCACCACCTAGACCCTGAAATGCACCAGCAGGTGGGTCACATGGACGCATCATGGGCCCCATCCTAGTCTGTCTGTGTGCATGTCAACACACGAGCAGCGACATGGAGACTGCAGATGACCAACAAGGGGCCAGTACTGCTCAGCTGGGGGCCCACATAGGGATGCTCTGTGTGATAGGGATGCTGTGAAACACCAATCACAAACATACACATCCCTGAGCCAACCCCCATAGGGAATGTCACAGATCCCTAATGTGTGGGTGAGCTGCCACACAGGGCACACACATTATGGGGTGCATACCCTGCCAATGGTGCCCAGGGGGCGCCACCAATGGTGACTATGTCCCACGTGAAGCATGGGACCACAGACACACCCACCATGGACAGCTGCTGTCAATGCACAGCTGGGATGTGTCTGGCAAGGTAGATCATCTCCCCTAGGTGATATTTCCCCCCCTCATCCACTGTGTGTCTGTCACGCCCCACCGGTTGCCCCCGTCGCTCCTCTCCCTCTGTCCATCATTGTGCCAAACACCATTCCACCAATGTCATGTGTGGCTGTGGTGATATGGGTGGGTCAGCATGCAGTCAACATGTGATGCTGCTGAGAGCTGCCCTATGTGACACTGCATGTGTGTGCCAGCTAGGCTCGTCTGATACTGCTGTGACACAGCTGTGCAAACCTACACCCACATGTCCAAGGCAAGGGCTTCCGGGGTTGTGTCACGCAGCTGTATATGCCACAAACAGCAGGGGTGGTGCTGCAGGTACATGCGTCACACACAGGGCAATGTAATCTGGTTGTCTGCTCCAGTGACAGGTGTTAGGTGCTGACCACAGACAACGTTTATATATCCACAGGTGGAGGACCTGAGGAAAAAAGCGCGGGAGCTGCGGCATTACCACCCGGAGTTCCTGGAGAGGTGCAGGAGGGAGCGACAACAGCACCATGATGGTCAGTATTGCCAGTGCTAGGTTGCAGGTCAGGTCGGCCATGGGACCACCAGCCTGTGTCTCACCTGTATCTGTAAATGTTGTATGTGACACACATGGATGTGCCCTGATGTCTGTCATCCTTCACAGACAGTGATACCAGCGATGGGGCGCCACACACCTCCAGCTATTGCCTGCGCAGACCCACCAGCCGGCACGCGAGGCAGGAGGAGCCAGACGCGGAGGAACAGGAGGGGCCGACGGAGGAAGAGGAGGAGGTGGCCATGGAGGCGGAGCCACTCCATGTGACAGATGTGGGGGAGGAGGAGGGGGAGGAGGAGGACATCACCCCACCCACCCATGACCAGGGGGATGAGGAGGAGGAGGAGGAGGACGATGATGTCCTGATAGTGGGTGCAGGGGAGGGGGGAACAGGGGGTCTGGGTGGAGGCAGGGTGGGGGGAGGGAGGGGCACGGACAGGCCAGGGAGGGTGGGGGGAGGGTGCACAGGGAGGGGGGAGGGGCGGGAGGGGGGTGGTGGCAAACACAGCCCAGCACAGGGCCGAGGGGGCAGCAGCCAGACACTGCAGGCATCTGCACGGCATGGGTGGCAGCATGAGCGTGCACCACCCAGGGCCACTGTCACACCACATGCACATGCCAGCACACAGACTGCAGCCACTGTGTGTCTGTGTGCTGGCAGGTGCATGGATGAGGTGTTAGTGGCCCTGGCTGATGCACGACATGACACCCATGTCATGTTACATGCGGTGCAGTCTCTGACTGTGGCTGTTCGGCAGGTGGCAACTGATGTGGTGCATTTGGCATCCCGGTTACCACCTGCCGAAGAGCATCACAGGTACCAGCGATGGCACCTGTGATGCCCCCATGTGCCCTGGGCTGGGCGGGGTTCACCCCCTGAGTATGTGTTTGTGGGTTTGGGCATGTTGGCCATTGTTAATGTTGGACCAAATAAAAGTTTACATACTTTCGTAACCAATGGTCACGTGTCATTCCTACATTCAACATGTATGCAAGCACGGGATATGTATTGCCGACCTGCAGGGCCAGGTGGGGCGGACATGGGTGTCATAAGTGTCGTGCGCGCACATGCAGTCAGAGGGGCCATATATGTGTGGGGCTGTGGGTACTGGGTGGGGCCATGGGATGCCGACTGGTGGGGGTCCACCCAAATTACACTGACACATGGATGTGTGCTATGTAGCCCCATGTGTTGCTGACATGCCTGGACCACCTGACACATGACACCCCTGTCTGCCTTATGATAAGGAAGCTTATCATAGCTCAGGTAGGAGCTATAGAAAATATGATGTGACCCTGAACAAGCAACCTGTCAGTTCTGGTAGAAGCAAGAAAACAGAGTTGTCACATAAAAGACTACCAGTCCCAGATTGCACCAGGTTTCCAGCAGCCATGAGAGGGGCTGGACGTGAGGAAATGTGTGTGCAAACAAGAGAGCTATGAGGTAATCCCTAAGCACTCATCTCAAAGGGCAGGGCCTGATTCAAGACAGCTGCGCTGTGTTAGGGAGCAGCACACATTAGAAACAGGATAAGAATAGAGCTTATTCTTCAGATAACAGTTTCAAGAACAGCTTCAGCAACTGCTACAGAGGGAGGGAAGAGATACAGAGAGTGAGACAGCAACGGCTACAAGCTCCACCACCCGGATCACCGGGTGATACAGAAGCCAAGCCAAGCAGATAGAGAGAGAAGGAAACTCTCTGGATGGAAGAGAAGAAAGGCCATTGGAAGGTCTGGGAGATTCCAAGGCAGTACTCATACTGGGAGGTAGTCCAAAAGCCAGCAGAGTCCATTGGACTGGATTCAGCCAGAGGAATGGAGTGGCAAGAGATAGGAATCACCAGTGGCTACCTGTAAGAGAGAAGACTGCATGTGGAAGGGACGTTCAGACCAAGGCCAGAAGGTATGTGAGAGGAGATCCAGTGTCCAGGGATCAAGATTGGAAGGCTGGACATCAGAATTGGGTTACATATTGGCCAGGCTATACAGAGAGGACTAATGATAGCAGGAGAGGCTCAGGTATGAACACTGATCCAGACCCTATCTATAATAGAGAATGGCAGCAAGGGAATAAGCATTCTCATGATAGTGCCTTAATGAAAGACTCGTCTGTGCCAACGTATAATAATGACCCTATGCTGATTGATACAGCAGATGAAAGTACAGTTTATATGGACTGTTCTCTATCTAGATGCTATTGCTAGCTTTCTCTGAGCAAACACATCAGCCATCACAAAGAAACCTAACTTTGTTCTTTATTTCCACTGCAAACAGCTCTTAAAGCAGGATTGGGCTCACACAGTAAGCAGCCAGCCAGCTAAAGGCTTTCAGCTGGTCCATTGATAGTAATGAGGGCTGCACATGATTGTGTGTGTGAGCAAGGGAGAATCACTGCTGAGATCGGCGTGGAAAATAAGCAGAGGTTAACCTAACCAGCAAAGTTTATTCTTTACTTTGTGCCTTTGTATTTGTTAATTATTTGCTAATAAAACATTAGCTAATTGCCTGACATGCTGAAAGTTGTTTCTGGTTTACTTGTGACCTTTTGTTATCCATTTTAAACACTGCAAGCAAGTAACCTCATTTATAGTGCTATCAAGCATACATGTGCTGGGTGAATTAAACCCCATCAATAAAAGAAGTATGTTATTGATCTTACCACATAGGTTTCAACAACTCAAATTATTGTCATCAGCTGTGTTTGGGAGTGAATGAACTACAATACCCACAATACCTTGCAAGAATCATATGTATATATGCATCGTCAAGATTGTGTAAGCTCTCACCCTAGGCAGCCTTCTGACAGCCGTTACCACCCACATGCCCGAGGGGTGTGCCATGGCGTGCAATGTGCTTTGCAAGCAGGGGCGAATGTCAGGCAGCAGGCACACAGTGGCGAGTGTAGGTAGGGGACAACATTACTATGGAACACATCAGTACGCGTGAGGTCTGGGAATATGCACCCTCCCTGACCATGGGTGTGTGTGAGCAGCACCTAGCTCCTGGCCATGGGCAGCTGACACACCCTGTGAGGGTCACCGCCATCCTGTTGTGCCAGTGCTGCAGGTGTCACTGGCAAGCCAAGCCACACATTGGCAACGTGCTAAGGGTAAAGGGTTAAATGGTCATGGACCAACCATGCATGTGCACAATACATACGGGACCACAGGTGCACAAATATGATACAGACCTGGCACACACTGTTTGCTACAGTTTTATTTGGCTAAGGTTACTTTCGACGGCGCGGCAGACCACGCCTGGCCTGACCCATCCCCCCCACCCTCTGCAGTGCATCACCCTCCCCCTGTGAAGATGGAGGCGCTCGTGGCAGAGGAGCCGGTGCCGGTGCTGGTGCTGGTGCTGCTGCTGGTGCCGGTGCTGCTGCTGGTGCCGGTGCATGTACCCCCTGCTGTCTTGCCGCCAGCATCCCCTCCAGGGCTACACACATGCGTTCGAAAGGTATAGCTCTCACCACCTCTGTGAGGCCCTGTATCTGTGCGTGGCGACTGGTCCAGCTTGTTGCATACGACATCAATGGATGCTCTGATGTCCATCAACGCCTCAGCAGGACTGTGTGTGAGACAGAGCGTTGTATGAGAGATAGTCCGTGGTCTGGGAACTACATCAACACAGTGACAGGTTTGCACATCATCACCAGGGCTAGTAACTGTGGTGTGGCTTACCCCTGTAGACAAAGGTGTGTGGCGATGTGGCAGCGTGTGCCCCACTAGTGTGGGGAGACCCCACACACAGCACACGGTCCAAACTCAGAGATGTTCTGATGCACGTGACCCATGTGGCTGTGCTGAATCACACATGTAATGCATGGTCTGCTACGGTTGTGCATCCAGGGGAACGAACCCACGTTTCAAGGACATGGGAGCTGAAGGCAGATAAAGGGACAGGTAAAACAAATGCACACCATCACAGGATTCCCAGAAAGGGTGGGGATAATGGGGACATGGTGGTACAACAGTGCAGCAGGACCACAGACCTTTGCCAGGTCCTTGTTGGCGGGGGCACCGGTCACTGGGTGGCGATGTGTGCTTTGTTACAACAGACCCTCAGTGGCTTATGTGCAAAGCTGCAGCATCCGTCTTGCAATGATGTTAGGAGAGGGTAAGGGCCATGTTGTGTGATGGCAGGGACATGTTGTTTGTGGGGAGGGACATGGTACCAGTGCGTACTACCTGGGCAAGACAAGCGGTGGGCATGTTCCGATAGGATTGGACAAGAGATGGATCCGCAGGGGCTGTCTGCCCCACACACATACAGGCAATGTAATGCTGGTTATGCACATAGCAGGTGCTGCCCCATGGGGTGTGGTGTGTCACAACACTGCATGGGGGGGGGGAGTGCCGTGACCTGCAGATGGGTGTGCACATGCGGGATATGGTCCAACGCTATACACAACAGAGGACAGCACATGACCAGTGTGTCCATGTAGGTGACCGACCCAGCTGTGCAATGTGGGGGCATATTGTCATGTCCACACGAGGGTGACATGTTCTTGCACACATTGATATGTCATGCACGACATCGTATATCTGCGCAATCAGGGGGCCCGGTGGGGACATGTCCCTCACCCGGGCCAAATCTACATTGTCCCTGACCTGGACATCTGGTGGGTGCCAGGTATCTGGGTGTCTGGACAGGCCTTGTCTGCTGTAGGGCTATCATATTATGGCGGCCAACAACATCTCTAGCATGGTGTGACAAGGGGCCGTGGGCCACAACAGGTGCAGGGCTTCATAGGGCATGGTGGGTCTGTCCCAGTTCCCCCGGACAATGTGGCAAATGCCATTCATATGCGTGTGTGTCAGCTGCATGTGTGCGATGCGGAAGACTATTGCTAGGGTCAATGCATGTATGCATCCCCTGTCTGTTAACATGTGGCCGCTGTCAGACAGATGCCTGGGTGTGATTCATCCCAGGCCTGTCAGGGGTATATACTAATATGTTGCGCAGGGGTATGTGGGGATGTAGCCATCTATGACAGACACAGCTGCTCACACTGATAAGTTATGCCTCCTCAGGTGTGACGGCAACAGGATATTGCTATGTGGGGTGACGTCCACCAACACAGATATGCCTGGTAGCACACACAACAGGATACCTGCTGTCAGTGTTAGATGTGCGGTGACACGGGGCAGGGGTGTCAACAGTTGGACATGTCATGGAATCCCCAAGAGATGTGTGCAGACCTGTCTGTACACAGCATGGCTTTTGATGTGCAGGCTGTGGCAAGGTTATCCATACCAAGCATCGGAAAACAAACATAGGAACATAGGAACATGAGATATGCCATACATGGTCACACCAGGGTCCATCAAGCACAGTATGCTGTTTCCAACAGTGGCCAATCTAGGTCATATGTACATAGCAGTTTCCCAAGGGACAGTGGTCCCACAATGCTTGTCTTTGATCACGCAGTGATATCCAGGGTACCTTCCTCATGCTGGTTTATGGACCTTACCACAGGTACCTGTCCAAACATGTTCTATACACAGCTCCACTAACAGCCTTTACTACATCCTCAGTCAGAATATCCCAGCGTTTGAGTACACGTTTTGTGTAAGACGACATCCTGTTATCAGTTGTAAATAGTTTACCCTGTCGCTCCAGTGCATGTCCCCCAGCCTCTAGATATTCTGATAAGGTGATCAGGTCATCTATGTCTACCAATTCCACACCGTCCATGGATATATAGACCTCTATCACTCTCCCCTCAGCGGTCTCTCTCCCAGGTTATAGAGCACCCACCTTTTTAGCCTACCTCAGCGGAGTGGACTCCCATCCCCTTTGCCATTTTGGTGGCCCTTATCTGACCCACCTCTGCATTTGATAGATCCCAATTCATTTTACGGTGACCAGTATTGCACACAATTTAAAGGGTAGTGTCATCACCATTGGCACGCTATAGAGGCATGTTAAAATATGTTGTTTAACTGAACATTTCTGTCCAGATCATACCTATCGCCCTTTATGATAATTTGGCCGCCGCTGCACTATGGGCCAAGGGTATGAAGATGGTATCTGCAATGACGCCTACAACATCTCCCTGGGTGGTGGCGCCCAAATGTTGAACCCAGCATCATGACACCATAGTTTGGGTTGGGCATCCCATAGGTGCATATCCCTGCCACCTCACCACATTATCCCTCATCTGCATTCTGATGCACAGTCCCCCAGTTTATCAGGGTTCTCTTGCATGTACCCGCAATCCCTGTGGGTTTCAGCAACCTGACATTGTTGTGTGTCATGTGCATATCTGATAACATCACCTGTCACACCACCTTCAAGCCCATTTAGGAATATCTGACGAAGCAGCAGACCCAGAACACATCCCGGTGGTACACCACAATTCACCTTTCCCCATTGGGCAACCTGGCCAAAAAGCACCCATCTCAGCTTCAGATCTTCCAACCTGGTCACGATACACAATGGTACAATGCCTCCCATCCCAGGAATCTTCAGCTTTGCAAACGGTCTCTCATGCGGGACCATGTCAGAGGGTCCCTGCCAGTCCAGATACACAGCATCAACCGACTCACATTTGTCCACGGCCTCTTCACACCATCATTATAACATAACTGATTAGTGGGACAGGATCCTCCTGGTATACAGCCACGTTGGCTGTCCCCCTTCAGGTTGTGACTATCTACCTGCTGAGACATATATTCATTATGATGGTATCTAAATTTGTCACGGTACTGACATCAGGCTCAACGGTCTGTGTGTTCCCGGATAACCACTCGATCCCTTTTTACAAACCATACCCATAACCATAACCATATCCGTGACCCAGAACATTACCATACCCATAGCCAACGCCGTATGGATCACATGTTCTCTGCAGGTTGACCTTCCATCTCCCACACATGGACTCCAAGGTCATTGCCTCAGGGCAACACATTCATGTAGGTACGGCTCAATTGATAGCAATTACCCAGCTCATCATCCACCTGGCCTGCCTCCCACTGCGTGGCTATCAGTCATACCCAGGGGCCTCACTGGGTGGATTTGATAGCAGGTTTGTATGTCTGTGCGATGGTAGGTGTACGTTCCAACATATTATGACATAACAGATGTGGACATGCGGTAATCCATGTATCACAGCTTGTACCATGGGGATCCTACCCCCGTCAACAGTTATGTTTCCATATGAGAGACTGACACAGAGGGATTCCCCCAATGTAGACGGTCATGCTGCATACGTATTTCCCAGCTGTCCTCCAGGGGTGTAGCCAGGGCATAGGTCAGTGTTTCCAACTGTGCTCCCATCGCTGTGAGGGTTCCTCGCCAGATATTATGGCCATATGTTAACCAGTTACCATGTTCAGCCGCCCAACACAGTTCCAGGACACTGGCACTCTCGTCACATACCATCTGGCACGTGTCCCTGGGTCCCTATGACGTGCAGACACCGCTGGCAGAGGTACCATATGGAGATGCCTAGCTCTACAGCACCATTTCCCTGACCCTCACCACTACTCTGATGTGGGACTGCCTTCTGATTGTGTCCCAGTACACGTACCTCTCCTGCGTCGGCGCCACCTCACAGCGCATCGTCGCTTCATCCCTCGAAGGGTCATATGCCATCTCTGTCTGTACACTGTGTCCTTTGCATCGCTGATGTCGCTGGGGATCATGATCATGCTCCCTGACATGATAGTCCACTGTAGATGGCACTCCATGTGGCCTATGCCTTGTTGTGTGCGCCACCCTAGCACTGCACAGCTGTGCTGAATCAGGCCCTGACCTTTGTGGTGTGTAGTGGGGTTACACCTAAGAGCCCTCTTGCATGGACACACGGTACCACACACCAGCTCCTTTTTTGTCTCTGGGGACCCTGGTGCATTCTGGGAGCGGTGGTGTGTCATCGCAGGTACCTGCTGTCACATGCCATACAGGACTGACAGTTTGCTTGTCCAGGGGTCACTCACCCTATCAGGGGCGCACTCCTGACCTAGGACACGACTCGCTCCTCACCAGGTTCACACAACACTGCAGTATAGGCGGCATATGACTGTGGTCATTGGCCCTCAAATGGTCGAACTGTGCTGTTTGTTACCTGACCACCCGCCACCCCCAAAAGCCATACCCCTGTGTATATTCCGCCAATATGACCACGTACATAACCCTCACCAGTAGCAGCTGTTGATGTACAATGTGGACAAACAAACACAATCACATCACACAGGCGGAACAGTTCACATAGATCTTGTGTATGTGACCACCTCATGACACACACACTTCAGCATTGTGTGCTCCACCTGCG